>VDFB02000008.1:115297944-115334886 GCA_007258455.2 Sequoia sempervirens | reverse complement strand
ACTAACCTAAAAGAATGAAAAAAGAGATAAAAAGTCTTACTTTGTAAAATTGGAAAGTTAGTCAAATTAATGCATGTAATAGAAACTTAAAAATAGTCTTCTCAAAAATTGAAAAACCTAAAAATGTAAACGAAAAATCTAAATTATATATTAAATAAACATTTCAAAATATAAAATATACATATAAATTTAATGAATAGGTTGAATGATAAGATTAACCATACCATCTAAAAATTAAAAAAGTTATTAGAAAAATACTAGAATTTAAATATAAATTTACTCGCTAAATTATAATCCTCCTAAAAAAATAAAAAATATTAATATCAATATAATTTAATTATTTTAATTTAAGATTTTTAAATTAATATGCAATATAATTTATAGTATAAGATTAATAGTAAATACTAAGTATGATTTGTCACAATGCAGGATTATAGAAGTGGATGCTAGCCTTATAAAAGACTAAGCTCCGAATCACTGAACTAAAAATGCTAGTCTTTTACAAACTAAGCTCAGGACAGCTGAATTAAACTCTTAAATTTTCTCGATAATAAGAAAAAATAGGGATATGTAAAAATAAAAGCTATCGAGGAAGGTTGGCTTGACAGCGTATTCTGCAATGCATTAAGGTAGTCAAAACATTAATCACCCTCGCCAAGTTCTGTTTCCTAAACCAACAACAACCGGCATACTTCTCCCCGGGCGCCTCGGCCATTTTCTCGAATTGTTCTTTATCAGCGCCAAATTGACTGTCCATCACCCAAATTCAGTCCAGTCATGTCCAGCTATACAATCTCGTTGTTTGGAGCGCCCTTCTGCAAGACCAACTCTTTCTTCTTTATAAACAAGAAACGAGTGTGTTATCTCCATTCCAATCTTCCCCATTTGGTACACCCCTCCTCCTTCTCCTTCTCCTCCTCTTCGTCCTCTTTGCTTTTACAATGTGTTCCCTGGAAGCCAATGCCACTGCCCAGGCCGCCCCCAAAAGAACTCATTACAGAGGAGTAAGGAAAAGGTGTGAGGACCGATTCGCTGCCGAAATTAGAGACCCTTCCAAGAGGCGTCGCGTATGGCTGGGCACTTTCAGTTCTGACATTGAGGCGGCCCATGCATATGACCGGGCTGCCAGAGCCATAAAAGGCTGCATTGCCAAAACCAATTTCCCACTTTCCGCTTACCAACATCCTACACCCGTCACCAGGAGCGCCGCTTACCAAATTCCTGAGCCCGTCCCTATCCGAGAGAAGCTTAAAGAGTTGGCACAACAACGCCATGTTCCCTCATGGATAAACTCCAATATGTTTGCCAAAGCTGCCAGTCGGCCATGGACCCATGCCTTTCTCAACAAATCCTTCAATGTGGGCACTTCTTCGTCTTCTTTCTTGGAGGTCCTGTTTCCACCGGAGCTTCAGAGGCAGCAGCAATTGGCTGCACTGAAGATGTCAAATCGACCCAGATGCAAGGAGAATGAAGGTGATGGAGGAGTAGCAGAAATCCATGAGGACCATAAAGAGAGCTGCAGCCCTTGCAACAGTAGCGATCCACCTTCCTCGGGAGTCACGGAAAGCACAGATTCTCCAACAAAGGCAGTTTTAGATTTGAACTTTTCTCCGCCGATTGAAGGGGATGAATGTGGTCATCTGCATTCAGATGAGAATTCTATCAAACGCTGTGGCTGCTCAAATGATTGAATCTTTGCATGCAATCTCTTTATTTTTATATATTCAGTTTGTGGGGCCGTATTGGGCTATTCCGGTATTCTGGTATTATATATCTATTGAGTGGTATGTTCAGCTACTAGAAGATATCCAGCTTGTTCTACGCTTCATTCCTAATAATGGTGTTCTCTTTTTTCAGACTGGAGAACAATGTGTTTTATTTTCTTCCTTGATTGTTATCAAGTTTTTCTGATCTTAGAATGACTAAGTTCAGTGTGATTTTGAAGGATAGGCCTTGTGGTGTGCATGGCGGGCTTGCTGTATTTTCTTGGGACAGGTGCAATTTATATATTCAGAACTTCTATCAGCCCCTGTCCCTAAAGAGTATCGACTACCATGAATTGATGTGATAATATGTCTGCTCAAAATTAAAGCAGGATTTCTATTATGAAAGTTCCATTAATGTAACCATCTGGGCCCGTTCTGTTTCACAGTATGCTTTCTCTATTGAGTTAATATTTCCTTTCTGTATGTAAGATTTACTCTGTAACATTTGAAAAGATTAAACGACTTGTACTATTGAAAAAGTTAATGTAATTTCAAAAAGTTAATGTAATTTCAGATGAATATAATTGATTGGAAATTTTAAAAACTATTCTATTCTGACAAACAATTTTAGAACTCTATATAACTAATTTTATTTGTAAATTTGTTTTGCTTTTCAATAAAAATTATCCTCTGAACCATCCTTTTCACGGTCTTTAGATCTTTACAGTGATATCGGTTACGACGATAAATATGTGTTGTACATATGAACTCCATGATATATCATTTTCGATTTCTATTAGGGTAAATTCCATTCCTTTTGTTTGCTGTTGCACAAGTTCTATTCATTCCCATACTTAAAATGTATAATAACGTAGTCTGCAAAATGAATTTCAAACCAGTTCAACATAACCTCATCCATAATTATAGCTCTTGTAGGTTTCCTGATAGCAGTGGTACTTGCGTTTGGATCAGAATCTCCCTTTTGTTTATGGTTGAAATCACTTTAACCTAAATATGGCCAGAAGATTTGGATGGGCATACTTGAAACAACATTAGGTTTCATTGTAATCATTAAAGGGTTAGCATTGAATAAAATAAACATTTTATTTATATTATTTAGCATGCTTCAAAATTGATTAAATGTGGTTTGACGCAAGAAATTGTTATTTTTATTCTATATGGTTTATTTTATTTTATTTTATTGTCACATTAATCAATTCATGGTTTTATTAGGGGAGAGGGGTCCTAACTTTGTCAACATGTAGCAATTGACTAGAATATTGTATGACCTTAGTTTTTTTTTTGAAATGTGGACTAGCCTCTTATCTATCTATAACTAAGGTTTGGAGGTGTGACTCATCATATAACTTTCCACATCGGCATATCCACTCAGCAACTTAATCATGGTATCCCTAGTAGTTGAACAAAACAATATCAATTGTTGATTGTAGAATATCATATTTTTATTTAAAATAAAACTTATATACAACCTAAATGGGCCAAATACCTATTTGAAACCATAAATCTTTGTTAGCTCTAACTTTTATATTAAACACAAATGGACCAATAGTTGAACACATAAAAACTATTTCATGTTATAAAAAAAAAACGTAATTAATTAAATTACAACTTATATCAAACAAAAATGGATCAAAATTGAACACTAGCACTTTTTGAAAATCCTTCACATTTAATGAAAAAATACATGGTATTTATTGTGCTCACTTTTATATTTGTGATAGGACAAACTATTAATATGAAATGCTCCAATGCTTGTACATTGCTACCCCAAGAGTTGTACACATAAGAACAATGTTTTTTCACTATGATAACAATACTTGTTTAAATGAGTGTCTTATTTTATTAAATGAGCATTTAATTTTATAAATGACACACTTATAGTGAATGCATTTATGTTTTTCAAACATGAGGATTATAAGTTTTAAAGTGAACAACTATTGATCTTTTAATGTGATATATTTGGTAATATTTTGATTAATATGTAAAATGAATATATACAAGATATAATATTAATTCACTCCTGTACTAATATGAATAATCACAATTGACTACACGACTATTGGTCCATACACAACTACTAACTAGTGATCCCTCTTCCCCATGTTAGGTAGGGTGTAAATTTGATGGTTGTAGGGCTATGTTTGGTCATTTTGACATAAAATATAATTAAAACTTTAAGAAGATTATATCATATGAGATAAAAACTTATTTAAATATCTATATTTTTAGATAAGAGATCAAATGCCTAAACTATTTACATTAAAAATTATTTAAATGATTAAAATTAACCTTTTATTTATATTATTAAGTACATGCCAAAAGTGATTAAATGTGGATTGTGGAAGAAGCTTATTCTTTTACTGGTGCAGGAGCACCCATAGGTTACCTTAGATTGTCTAGAAGGTCATGTTTTGGCAATTTGTTTAGGCCAACTTATCATCTATTCATGTTCATTTTTGGTTGTGCCTTAGTGAAATTTTTTATTGGGTGTTGATCATCTAATGAAGGTCATGTTGACCATAGGATAGGTGATATAAAGTTCTAGCTCTAAATGAGGTCTTGGATTTTTAGGAATTCTTGCAAAATATTTGAAAATGTTGCTCAATTGGAGCTACAAGCGGCCAAGAAGAGCCCAAGGGAGAGGATAATTGAATTGGAGACCCTATTTAAGGGATGCCTTGGCATTGGAGTTGGGTTGGAAGCATTTGTTATGTTTTGAAGTTTTGTGAATTCAAGGAAAGCAATTGTGTTTGAGAGTGAATTTTCTGATTTTTGCATTGAAGTGAGGTTATAATGGATTGATCATGGCACTGTAACTTGTGTAGGATGTAGTATAGCTGTTATTCAAGCATTGTGTGGCATTAGTTAGTTTCTTTATTCAATTTCAAGCATTGTTTGTAAATTAGTTTGGTTTTCATATTGTTGCTGGTCTGAACTAGGTAGTTTTGTGAAAATGGAGTGTTAGCTCACTTTTCCACCATACAAATTGTACGGCCCTTTGGGAACAGTGACTAGAAACCATGTTTGTACATATAGTAGGGTTTAGGGCCTTTGAAAACATAGGAGCTATTGTGGAAGTCTTGCCCGAGGCGAGCCAGGAAGAGTTTGGCTAGGGAAGACAAAAAGTGCAGAGCACTTGATTTACAGGAGTGTCCTTTTCCTAACAAGTCGCAGTGTGGAGAGGGAAGGTAAGTGCCTTGCCAAGACATAGCATGGATGAGGAAGCTCCATCAATCCATCTGGTGTGAGGAATACCTAATAGTTTGCAGTGAAGTCAGGGAAGGGTTTGTAAAGGCCTAATTTTGCCAAATTGTGGGTTAAGCCTTTGTACGGAAAGCTGAGACCCAAGACCCCAAAAATATTTGAGAGCTATGCATATGAACCAGGAATCCCAAGAAAAAATTGGGGTGTTCTTTGAAAATATTTGGAAACAAACCTAATTTCTTAGAGAAGGAGGCCTAATTGGGGCTCTTAGGGCTAGTAGCCTTTTTAGGCCTAAATGAGGGTTTGGTGGAAGCGACTAGGAAATGGAGTCAGGTGGACCCTCAAGAACCAAGGTAGGATGGATTGAAGTCATTAGAAACACCTCCACACCCATACAAAGCTAAATTCAAGATTTGGAGGATTTGTAGCCTTTAGAGTGGATTAAGGGCTAAGGCAAGTGTTTCAAGATTGCACCAAGTCTTGACTTGGTAGGAGGAACTAAGTTGATAGTTGGGTTGGTAAGGAGAAATCAAGGGACCCTAAGAAGGAAGAGGTCCTATAGGTTTCAAATGGTGGAGTGAAACACCCTAGAGGTCTTCCAAGCAAGACCCAGAGCATGAAACAATGATTGTTTCACCCAACCTCCCTATCATTTACTCTTTATTGTTTTTGATAAAGGGTAAAACGGGTTTTACAGGGACCCAAAACCATAAAGTTTACAAATTTTATTGTGGAAGAAGCTTATTCTTTTACTCTTTATTGTTATATTTAATAATCAATAGTTTTATTGTGCTTAATAAAGGAATAAGTTTGGTGATCATTTTACTTCATTGAGTCATTTTTTCCATAAAATATAATTAAATTTTTTAAAATACTTAAGAGAAACCATTGGTATATTATATATAAATGGTCTACCTGAAATATACATATACATAAATATACATGTATGTGAGTGTATAGTGTATGAAAAATAAAACCTACAATATGAAACTTTTGAGATCAATTCTTTATACATGTACATTATGATGATTTGATAGTTATGAGAACTACCTAGATTATATCTTTTTACAATTCTTGGAATAGAAAGTAAAATATAAAATAGTCTATTACAAGGCCAAAGAACTAATTATAACAAACTGGTGAAAATAAATGTCTACACAATGATAATTATAATTTAAGTTAAACAAAAATGAACACTACATGTCCTAGAGATGATTCAATGAGTTGTAGAGAGTCTTATCCATAGAGACCAGTACCTAGCATGTACATCCTTACGATACATTGTCTTCTAGTATAGAGATGGACCAAAAGGTACATAAAACATAAAGTAAAATCCTAGACACAATAATGAATGTATCTAATTTGAATTGTATTGTAAGAGAGGGGGACCAACCATGTTCAAGGCCCTAGGTCACAGAGAGCCAAGATTGGAAGGCTACCCTAACTTACCTCAGCTTAATGGGGTGTTAAGAAAGGCGGGATGAGAATGATGAGGACTATAAGATTCTTAAATCACTCTATAAACCCAAAACACAAAATGGGTCTAGGTGAGCTGGTTTTCAGGTTTAACTCTATTCCTTAAGGAGCTCTCTACCCAAGGACAAAAGTGCAGTTTTGGGACAACAATGCGACACATTGGCATCTCTCTAGTGTGCTAATGTCTGTACAACCAAAGGACTAAAGAAGCAAGGTAAAACACTAGAAAAAGGACTAATAGACTAGCTAACTACTTCCAAAGGGCCAAAACAAGACTATGAAATAGGAAAGATATGTATGAATATGATAAAGAAAATAAAAAAGACTTAGGATGACAAGAATAACCTCACAAAGGTACTTGTTGGCTAGCTAACTCCACGCCACACGTCCACCTACACACAATGAAGAGGAAATTTTTTTGGTAGTTGTACAAGGTCATGCCTTAGTTAGACCCCCATTTTTGTGTTTCCACCTCCATGAATAGCCAAGTTTGCAATGATAGAGAAATAGGATGATAAAGAAAGCAATGAAGTAAAGAACACTAAAACACTACAAATAGTAATGTGCTACTCAACCAAATAGTAGAGGACAGGAGTAGAAAGCTTACCACCTCCACCAAAAAAACTCAAGGCTAATGGAGGAGAAAATGAGAGGACTCAAGCCTCTGCTACAATGGTGTTGTTCCACACTTGCTCTACTAAGTTCATGGAGTCATGTTGTTACTGCTATGGAGTGCAAGAGTGCTACTAGAATTCTTGGAAATGTAAGGAATGAATGCTAGAATTCTTAAGCTTGTGAAGAAGATTGCTTGAAGGGATGAAATGGAAGAATGAATCGTGAATTTGAAGGAGAGAATGAAGAAAATGGTCATATTCGGGTTGGTTAGTTGAGGGGGCCATTACAAATTGACCTCCAATGGGAAGTGTAATGCCTCTATAGGCTCCAGTTGTAGGAATTTTCCAGGGACATAAGCACATCATGTGGATGTCTACATGCCATGTGAGCATCCCCAATAGTTATTCCTTTGCTGACACACAAAACAACTACCAAGTGGAATGAAGGAAGTGGACTTATGTGAAAATTAGCCTTCAAGTTTGGTTTTCTAAAGTGAAGAAGGGAAAAATGGGTATTTGCATAAGGGGTGCAAATTTTATCCTATACATTTTTCTCCCACTTTAGTGAGCACAAATAGAAATTATTGCTTTGGTAAAGTAGATAAAAGTAGTAAGGCTAGAAATGTTTACCTGAATCGTCGAGGAAGTAGACCACAATTTGGTGAACTCAAGAGTGTAGGACAAGCAAAGGAATTCATAGCCACGTAGAACTATGAAGTTGAATAATGAAAGTGTCATACGAGCCCGTGGACCTGCAAGGAGGCATCCCCCAAGATCTCTCACATGAAGGAAGCCCTATGAAGAAAGAACCTCACAGGCCCATAAACCTACAATGAAGGTGTCCCCTAAGAACTCTTAGATGGAGGATATGTAGAAAAGTTCCTTACAGACCCACAAAATTATAAGGAAGTGTCCCCTAAGCTCTCTCACATGGAGGAAGCTAGAAAAGTGCCCTACAAATCCATAAACCCATAGGGAAGGTGTCCTTGAAGATCTCTCACATGAAGGAAACCTAGGAAAGCACCCTACAGACCTGCAGACCTACAGGGAAGGTATCCTTCATGATCTCTCGCATGAAGGAAACCCAGGAAAACACCCTATAGACCCGTAGACCTACAGGGAAGGTATCCCCAAGATCTCTCACGTGGAGGAATCCCATACAAAGTGCCCTACAGACTCGTAGAAGTGTATGGGAGCCACCCCCAAGATCTCTCACATGGAGGAAGCTCAAAGGAAGTTCCCTATAGGCCCGAAGACCTACAATGAGGTATACCACAAGATCTATCACATGGAAGAAACCCAAGAAAGTAGACTACATAGAGTTAGAAAGCGGCCATGTAGGCAAGTAGGCAGATAGTAATGTAGACTGTTGAAAATTTGGAAGAATATCAAAGAGGAACCTCAAGAACCCTGGCGTGAAGAGGGGGTCCACTCAAGAGATGTCTTGTTTGAAAGTGTGAAAGAGATGTCTTGTTCTTGAATCGATTCATCATCAAGGAATCAAATTATAAAGGAAGAGAATGCCCCCACGTGAGGGGAAGGTTATAGCTGCTCCCACCTTGGGGGAAAGTTCTCAATTTCTTTCCAAAGGATTCCTAATTTTGAATTCAGTTTTTGAAAAGGAATGTTTATAAGGATTTCCAAGAAAATATTCGTTGGTAACGAATGTGTTTTCTGAAAATCAAAGTGTTGAAGAAGAGGTGTTATCACACATAAGAGGGACAACTCAAGCAAAGAAGAGAGAAAGATAAAGGAAAATCAAAAAAGGAAAGAAAAAATAGAGGGCACATGGGTAGCCTGATATTTCATGGTTAGAACTCCTCATATATATATATATATAGTATATAAAATGAACTGTCATCAATCCCCTACTATATTAAACCATGTGAAGAATGCATGAGAAGAAAAATAAAAAATAAAAAATTGGGTCAACATGGAAGGGAAGCCTAAATGCCCCCAACACTTTGCATTGTCCCCAATTTATCGAAAATCAAGTCACAAACATGGAAGAATGATGATACAAATAGAGGAAGGTTTACGACACAAAAACCACACCTATATCTAAGCACCAATAGGGGTGACAAGGGTCATTGAGGCACACATAGCACGATCATGGAGGAACACATCACAACACACACACACACACATCTAATCTAAAGATAAAGAAGAGGCCTCCTCCTAACATTGATCGACCAAGAGGTTGTCTGCTTCCCACTCTAGATCATCATAGGGGGAAGGAGGATGAGCCTAGATAGTGGTGGGATGTTAAGAGGAGGAGCATCCGGACCTCCTACAATAAGGTCCAAGGAAGAGGGCCCCGCAAGTTCCTTTCCACCGAGCTCTTGTGGAGCTAAGGTTAGCGATTTCATGTAGATTTCCGATAAGGCCAGAACTTTGTCTAGAGAGTTGAACATGCACTTCATACGAGTGCCATGTTTTACCTAAATCGACGGGGAAGGTTGTACCCAAGGTTCACTACTGGGCTCATCGAGTGATTCGTGGCTAGGATTGGTTCTGTCATTAGGACAAAATAAGTCACCGTAGGGCCACATTTCATAGAAGGTGGGCTCTTCCTATGTCCTTTGCTGCCTAGAAGGACCACACTCAACCTTTTGCTTCATTGGGGGAGGAGAACTCCCCACAAATGAGGCAAGAGGCATGGAGGGAGGGGAGGAAAGAACCATAGTAGATATGACCAAGGTGTTAGTTATATCCATAGGATTCGGGAAAGACGTGATATCTAGAATGGAGATCAATGACGACATCTCCACCAAAGGAGTGATGAACACTTGCACCTTTCTAGGGTCAGGAAAATTCATGCTCGTAGAAAAATTTGAAAGTGATACAGAGTTGGTTTGAATGGAAGCAGAGGGGAGGAGAGAGGAGGACATGGTAGGAGGCCTTAATACAAGGGTGGTCATCTCCTCTTCCTTCCTCTGTAAGGAATCCTGCTCAGCCATGAGAGCCTTTTGCTAGTGCTTACGCTCATGTGCAAGAAAGTTTCTATGACTTTTTGAACCTTAGGCTAGAGGTTGTGAAGGAATGGAAGGAACTACTCAGCTATGGGAGTGTCCACTACAAACATTTATGTCATAGGAACAAAATCCTAAATGGGAGCAAGGGGAGCAGGTTGGGTAGCAGCGTGGGGAGTCAGCTCAAGTATCTCGATAGTAGGCTTCTTCCTATTCACTACTTTATGAGTAGGAGAGTAGGGGGCCACAGAGATCGAGACAAAGAGGACTCTCCATGGGGGCCTTTCTTCTTGCTATACTGAACGGGCTTGGGCTCCATAGGAAAAACAAGAAGCTCAAACACAGGATGCTTGGGCTTTCACGAAGCGAGCACCATAGGATTCTCTCACAAACACAAAATAAAATCCGATGGTGCCTCAGCGGGGTGAGAGGAAGTATTAGGCTGAACAGTGAAAGAGGAAGAGGAAGGATCTTAGGACTGCATCTCTTCTTCTCTTCTACATGCCTTGGCAGCATCACTGTCAGCTTTTAGGCAAGCCCTATGTGAAATAGCATAGGGTGACGGAGGGTATCTCACTTTCAACCTTAGGAGGTCCATCTTAGGTCGAAGAGGAGGAACAGGCATAGGCCAAGAGTATTCCAAGGAGTAGCTACCACAAGCAACTGATGATTTATAACTGGTGTCATGAATTACATGCACGAAACCCTTGAGGATAAATTTTAAACATTTATGCATGATCGAAGGTACTGCGTTCATAGCCACTAACCAAGGGATATCCAACTTCACTCTAAAGAGTTAATACCTAGGGATAATGTCAAATAGGAGCTTTACAGATTTAGGTCCAACCAAGACCGACGGGACAATACTACGAAAAGGGGGCAAAAATATTTTTTTAAGCAAGTGGATGGTGCTCATAGGTGCATAATATGCATCTTTATGTAAGAAGTTAAACGATATGATCTCCTTGGTTATGATGTTTACTTGTGACGTTGAATCAATGAGAACACCTGATACGATGTTTTTGTTGATCCGCATAGGGATGTAGAGAGGAGATGGTTCCCTATTAAAACCCACTAGCATATCCTATGAAGTGAAGGTTATACAAATACCACTGTCCACAGGCTACAAAAAGGGGATAGGTTGATACAAAAAGGAAGCCAATATGCACACTACACTATACTCTCATAGAGTCCCTAAAGCCCAAAGGATAAGATGGTCACTAAATTAAGGTTTTGTTATGCAATACCTTCCGAGCCTTCCAACTATGCCAACTAGGGGTCGTAGGTTGGATTGTAAGGTGACAGCCTCACAACACTCACACATACAACACTCCTAGGATATGAGGAAAGGAAATTTTAGTACCCAAAACAGAACCAAAATGGTTCACGTCGGGTTCACCAAAAATGTAAGAGAAGGTGACCAACCACATTCAAGGCCCTAGGTCATGGAGAGCCAAGAGTGGAAGGATTCCCTATCTTACCTCAGCTTAATGGGGTGTTAGGAAATGTAGGAGAGAATGATGAGGAATATAAGATACTTAAATCACTTTGCAAACCTGAAACACACAATGGGGCTAGATGAACTAGTTTTCAAGTTTAACTCTATGCCTCAAGAAGCTCTCTGCCTAAGGACGGAAGCATGGTTCCAGGATGACAACATGACGTGCTAGCATCTATTAGGTGCACTAATGTTTGTATGACTAGAGGACTAAAGAAGAAAGGTCAAACACTAGAAATTGGACAAACAACCTAGCTAACTACTTCCAAAGGGACAAAACAAGACTATAAAATAGGCAAGATATGTATGAATATGATAAAGCAAATAAACAAGAGTTAGGATGACAAGAATAACCTCACAAAGGTACTTGTTCACCATCTAACTCCAAGCTAACTACTATTAGGTGCACTAATGTTTGTATGACTAGAGGACTAAAGAAGAAAGGTCAAACACTAGAAATTGGACAAACAACCTAGCTAACTACTTCCAAAGGGACAAAACAAGACTATAAAATAGGCAAGATATGTATGAATATGATAAAGCAAATAAACAAGAGTTAGGATGACAAGAATAACCTCACAAAGGTACTTGTTCACCATCTAACTCCAAGCCACATGTCCACCTACACACAATGAAGAGGAAAATTGTTGGGTGGCTTTATAGGGACCTGCCTCAATCAAACCCCCATTTTGGTGTTTCCACCTCCACAAACAACCAAGTTTACAACAATAGAGAAATAGTATGATAAAGAAAGAAATGAAGTAAAGAATACTATTTAAACACTACAAACAATAATGTGCTACTCTACAAAATAGTATAGGAGAGGAGTAGAAAGCTTACCACCTCCACCAATAGCACTCAAGGATAATGGAGGAGAAAATAAGAGGACTCAAGCCTCTGCTACAATGGTGTTGTTCCACACTTGCTCTATTGAGTTGATGGAGTGATGTTGTTGATACTATGGAGTGCAAGAGTGCTACTAGAATGCTCGGAAATGCAAGGATAGAATGCTTAAGATTGTGAAGAAGATTTCTTGAAGGGATGAAATGGAAGAATGAATGGTGAAATTGAAGGAGAGAATGAAGAAAATAACTATATTCAAGTCGGTTAGTTGAGGGTGGCATTAAAAATTGACCTCCAATGGGAAGTGTAACACCTTTGTAGGCTCCAGACACAAGAATCTACCAAGGATGTAAGCACACCACATGGATGTTTGCACACCACGTGGGCATCCTCGACAGTTATTCCTTTGCTAACACACAAAAAAACTGCCAAGTGGAATGAAGGCAATGGGCTTATGTGGAATTTAACCTTCAAGTTTGGTTTTCTAAAGTGAAGAAGGGAAAAATGGGAATTTGCGTAAGGAGTGCAAATTCTCTCCTATACATGTATAAGAAATGCTAAGATACTAAAAAATGACAACACAATTTTATCTATTGAAATGAAAATAAATATATGGAAAAAAAAGAACTAGATTTTCACTTCTTCTTCAATAGAAAAATTTCATGCATAAGAAAAAAATGTTTTTTTGTTTGGTTGTTTAGGGGCTTGCCTTAGTCAATCCCTATTTTGGTATTTCTACCTCTATGATAGCTAGGGTTTTGGATACATAAACTTTGTCTTCCCATGTTTGTCATTACATAACAAGATTGATCTATCAATACCTGATACGAATGATAGAGGCATGGATCACATGTGATGGAGTTAGTCTCTTGTCATGAATCTTGAGGAGAGCACTGACCATCTTCCAAGAATCTCCGCTTAGTGTTACCTAAGGGAATTCAAACTTGTGACCCAACGCTTTGATACTAATTGTTGGCCCACATTTGTCATTACATCAAAAGATCAATCTATCAATGCCTGATGTCAATGGTAGATACATGGACCACACAGGAGGTGGTTAGTCCCCTGTCACGAATCTTGAGGAGAGTATTAGCCATATACCAAAAAATGGAAAATATGTAAAGACATGATGAAAATTTCTATCACACAGATACATATAGACTATTCAAAAAATAATACCCAATTCATTTTAGTGTTAATGTAGAAAGAAATGTACAATGATTTCTTTAAAGATCAAAGTCACCTTGAACCTTCAAAGAATCCTGAAAATGACTTGTTGCTTCAATAATGTTGCTGATACTAAAAGGAATAACATGCATGGTGAAATAAATTGATGTGCCTTCAATGGTGGACAATAGTAATGCTATCTCAAAGAGATTCTTTTACAAAAAATTGTATGAGTATTACATAGAGTGAAAAATATAATTGAATCCCCATGCAAAAAAGGTTAGGTTCATTTTATTCAACATGACTACATTTAGGGCCATTACATGCACAAAAACATGGCAATATAACACTCCAATTGGCATTATAATCACAATTTTTGGTAAGAAGCTAATGTGTCAAAAAAATTCCCATGAAATGCTTCCATTCAAAAATATTCTTGAACACAAAAGAATTAGAATATCATGAAATTAATAAAAATACATGATTTAGGTGTTAACATTTTGAACATAAAATATTTAGATTATAAGAGCTAAAGATATTCTATTTTGTAGTGTGAGATTGTAAAGGTATGCAATTTATGACACTACAATATATATACACACTATTGGAATGCATTTATCATTATTCCAAAATATTTACTTGTTAACGCATGATACAAATGCTAGAGATAAACATATCCACGAGAGGTAGTTAGTCCATGTCTCGAATTCAAAGTGAGACACTAGGGATTAGTACAATAATCTCCCCTCAACATGACCTAAGGGGATTTGAACTTGTGACGAATCTGATACCAATTGTTGGAACACATTTATCATTGTGCCAAAAGATAAACCTATTAACACTCAATACAAATTCCAAAGATAAATGGATCTGTAAGAGGCCATTCCATGTCCCAAACTTGAAGGGAGTTGTTCGTGATTATCTCAAATATACATATATATATACACATAGACATATACAATACATCTTGAATACACCCATAGACTAAGAGGGGGGTGAATCAGTCTACAAAAAAATTTAAACCCTTCCAAAACTTGAGTTCTTCAGCATAATAGAAACTTCAAACACTTAAGCAGATTAACAACAAAGAAAGATATACCAGTTTAAGCCTTTAACTAACTCAACAACCTTTAGCAATGAATAATACAATAATCATAATCTTAACCAGATCAAAAATAATGAAATGCAACAAGAAATACAAATCCACAAGATGAGTCTAGATTTACATGGAAAACCTAAGGAGGGAAAACCACGGTGATAGTTAACTCACCTATAATGGTTCACTACAAAAAATAATTGAAAACTAAGGATCACTACCTTAGAGAAAGATGCCAAAGACTTGCAAAACTAAACCAAACACAACTTTAGGTGCAAGATACAAAGACCTCATGAGATTCACTATCTTAGAGTAGGATACAAAATATTTAGAGAAAATTAAAATGATTGTCAACACAACACTCTATTGACTGAAGCATTATAGCACACTTGATCTATCTTTCATACAATGTTTCACTTCTTTTATGAGATCTTCAAAGATATTCCACACCATGTTTTACTCTTTCCTTCTTCCACACTTGTACACAACTTCCATTTTCTTGTATTTGAATTTTTTTTTGTATTTATATCCTTTGCAACTCTTCAAAGCTTTGATTGGGTTTCCCGAGAAAGGATACAAACAATAAATTCAATAGGTCAACCACAAAACATAATGTGGTCCTATCCTGAGAGTAGAGAGGACCAAAATCAATCTTGTTACATCTTGTAATGTGATCCAAAGAAATTCACATGCTATTTCACATCAACTTAAGTTGGCATCAAGGAAATGTGTAGATGAAACATGAAACAAATAACTAGATGACCCAAAAGTATTCTTTTAGTTGAATTTACTTGATTGGTAAAAGAAAAAATCTATGTCACACTTTTGGCCAACTTATCAGCATAATTGAATTCAAGTATTTCTAACTAAAAATCCAATTTGGTCAAACATATGATCTAGTAAGATTTATTCTAACTAAGTTAGATACTTTCACAACTTTTTAAACTAAAATTGTCAGCTAAAAATATATGGAGCACCACTTTGAGGCCAATTTACCAAAAAATTAAAATTATTTGAAAAACTTGATGTTTCAATAACTTCTACTCATGTAAATTATTTTTTTCTTAAAATATAAAAGTACCTTTTTGTAGATCCATAAGTGTAGTTTTAAAAAATATATTTATTTTAATAGTTTAATTATTATTCATATTTTATATTTTTATTTTTACTAAAAGTAGGTTATTAGCAAAAAATATTAGGTTGATTACCATGCCAAAAAATAAATACTAAAACTTATTAAAAAAAATAAAAAAATATGATGCACTAGATAAAAGAATTATATCAAAATGGTATAATTTTTTTTCTAGTTTAGATAAATATTTAATATGAAAGTTGACATCAAATGGAAAGAATTATTTTTTATACACAAACATTTTAATATTTATTTAAAAACATATATTTATCAAAATTGGAAAAAAAAATATCCATGCACTAAAGTTTGAAACTATAAAAACACACAAAAAAATTGAAAGAAAAAATAAATAAATTTACTATAAAAAAGTTTGACGTCTCATGTAACTTCAATTTTTTAAATTTTATCAGCACCTAAATTATAATGTTAATTTATTAAAAACTAGTTTAAAATAAATTTTTAATTTTTTTTTAAAATACAAACATAAAATATATTAAAAATACACATTTTACTAGTTTACATCATCTCAAAATTCAAAACATATATGCCACTTTTTAGTGAATCAAGTTTAAAAGTTGGATCAGTGTTGGCCACTTCCTATATAAAGTGTGACATAGCTTTGTGCTTTTACCTTGATATGGTCCCAAATAGGATAGGTTAGGACCCAAATCTATCTTAGCACATCTTCATATGCTGGTGAAAACCCTCAAGTACATGATGCAAGAAAGAAAACATGTTGTATCAGCCAAATATCCATAAATAACCCATAAAACCAACTTAAGACACAATGCAACACTTGAGCACCAAGGAGACCTTCCAACAATGTGTGGATCACAAGGGGATGTGCCATAAACATTCAACAACAGTTTTAGATGATTCTTTCATACTTTGATGCTAGGAACAACCACCGTGGATCAAGCAAGAGGAAAATACTTTATTTAGGAAGCACAAAACACATAAACAAAAGATATATAAAATTAATACAACTTGTGGACCACTCTAGCACATGGAATTAGAACTAAGACACTACACAAATATTGGGAGCACATTCACCAAGCCACATGAACAAAGGCATTAATGTAGAGAAATGCAAAGTATTTTCTAGACTAGTACAAATAACCAACACTACCAACATTCTACAATTTATAGAAACCTCCTCGGTAACATAGGTGACCTAAAAATATAGGAGTGAAATGTTTATAGAGTAAAAGAATTGAATTTCAAACTGTGAGACCATTTCTACAACAACAATTGAATACACATCATTTTCCTAGACATTCTTTAGAACAACTTCTTGAACCAAAAACACATAAACAAGTTGTTAAGGCCAAAAATTTATTTTAGTGGTCACACATGCTACAATAGGAATAATAGGAGAGAGCATAAGACATACCGTAGACCTTCAACAACATCTCTCCACTGTCAGTAATGCTTCTAATCATCATCTTAGTGCTTCTAATCCTCATTTGAACATATCATTATGAACATCGCTTTAGCTGACATCAACAATACACTATAAAAAAATTCATGACATGGAACAAGGCATGACATTTAACCATGAACTTCAACAACACCACCATACAATAATGACAACCCAAACTTAAATTTTTCAATAAGCAATGCAACTATTGCCAACAACCAATGCCAACAACACACCTACTAAGTAGTACAACTTACTAAAATAGTCTTCACCAAGTTTTTCTAACTATAAACAAGAAATGCCAATAATCTCCCTTAATTCTCAAGTGTTGACATCAATGATAGCCAATGCCAATAATCTTACCAAGTGTTGATATCAATGATAACCAACAATCAGTTTTGACATCAATGACAACAACTGCCAATAATCTCCCCCTTTAGTATTGATGAAAACACACCTTCTCACTCTCCTCCATTGACATCAAAGATAAAGGGCCATATAAATCTATGTGTACTTGTACATTACAAAAATTAGCACATACTCTGGCTTCAAAGAAAAAGGGAAAAAACATATTCATTTGAAGTAGCAACATATTATCCCCCTTTGACCAACAACACTTCTTATTCAAATAGTTATATCTACATCATACCAACTGCCCTACAAACAACAACCAATCAACTAACTACTCCTCTTGAGAGGTAGTACACATCAATCTAAGAGAAAAGGATAAAAAACATAGATTTCTTCCCCTAGATAGATGCACTATCTTATGCATCTAGTTAGAATAAGTAGGAGAAATAACCCCTAACTTGTGTCAGAGATACTCAAACGTATCCTTTAAAAGTGCCTTGGTGAAGATATCTACAATTTGGTCTTTGGTAGGAACACAGTCTAGTCTAACTTCATGCTTTGCAACTTTCTCTCTTGGAAAGTCATACTGAATAGAAATGTGTTTATTCCTTGCATGCATTACTAGATTATTGGAATTATTGATTGCACTTATATTATCACATAATATTGGAATTGGTTCATCATAAACTACATGTACATCCTTCAAAGTCAGCTTCATCCAAAGCACCTAGGTGCAACAAGCTGTTGCAATAATATATTTAGATTATATAGTGGATAAAAACACTAAGTCCTACTTTTTATTAAACCATGAGACCAATTTGTCTTTAAAAAAGGATGCCCTTCCACTTGTACTTCTCCATTCATCTACACAACCTATCCAAGCAACATCAATAAAGGAACTTAGAGAGAAGTTATTATCCTTTTTATACCATAGGTTATAATTCAGAGTTCCCTTCAGGTATCTAAGATTTTTTTCACTGTCTTTTCATGAGAATGCTTAGGATTGGCTTCAAATTTAGAAACCAAACATATCACATGCATAATATCGAGTCTAGAAGTAGTTAAATATAGGGGTCATCCCACAATAGTGGATTACAATTTCTTCAATGGACATAAACATCTTTGATGGGAGATATAAAATACTTTCATTTAATGATTTTTATGTTTAAAAAGACTTGTTTTTATTGTTAATTGACATGATTGGTGGTAGACAATAGATTAACATATTTTCTTATTTTACTTTATGTTTAACTAAATTAGTGAATATTTTGGAATTAATAGCTTATGTTAAATGTGTTGCTTTATGATGAATTTGGATGAGATGATTATGCTGCATTAATCTTTATTACCATGATTGTTGTCCTTTTCATAAGGGTTCTTAACAAAGTATCTTAAAGATTGATGAGACGGTTAAAATCTCTATCTAATCATGAGGAATGACTACACCATAGGTAGACCTTGTTGAATGATGAGTCACTCAAAGTATAAATCAACTTCTTCATAGTCGGTTGAGGAATTTTTACTTCTAGTGCCAATGTGGCATAGTTCTAGCATAGTCCTCCTTAGTCAACTTCAGTTCTATTTTTAGTTTCATTTTGTAATATGTAGTTGGTTGCCTTAAGTTTTGGAAGTTAACACCATGTTAGAAGCTAATAAGGATATTTTATAAATATCCACTTTTCAATCTTAGTTATTAGTTAGATAATTTGCAATTAGAATTTCTATAATCACAAGCAATGCGTTGTTCTGCATTCTACTTTTGATCAATGAGAAAGGAAGAAAGAAGATAATTAATTCACTATGTTGAAGGATCTTACCTAAGGAAGAGTAGGGCCCGCTCAACTTTTGGAATGATCTTATGGTATTTTTGTTAAGTGTTGTTATTTTATGATTCATTAATATTAAATCTATAGTAGAAACTGATTTTGAATTGTTCAATCGTTACAATCATCTTTTATCTTATTAAATGTTAAGATTGGATAATCACTTCTATTTACAATTATGTTTCAAAGTTTTAGTTTATTATGGTTAAGATATAATTGTTAGAATTGTTGAATTGAACCATTAGAATTGTTAAATAGGTTTCTTATATAAATAAGGTTTAGATGCCATTCAAATCAGTTAGAATTAATATTTGTTTGTTAAGCTTCATTAAAACAATGTTAGGAATTTGTGGAAAGATGGAGTTGAAGTCTGTTCAGAATATGTTCATGGAGATTAGTCTTTATGCTTTTTAGAATAATCATCATTTTCCTTCAATTCATTCCTACTCTTAAATTAGCATTTACTTTCTAGCAAATAAGTTATGGATTTCTTTTAAAGAAAAATAAAATTAATTTGGAATTCTATGTTTTAGATTAGGGATTAAAGTAATCATTAATTTTCTCCATGAATTGGTCTAAATCAAAGTCAATAAAGTTAGAATTAAGTCAGCCAAATTTTAAATTAGAAGTTAAAGTATATTTAAATCTTAGGAATCAGTCGCTACAGTTTAGCTCCTAAAAGCTCATAAAGAGCTCCCAAGAGCTCCTGAAAGCTTCTGAAGTAGGAAAAATGATACAAGAAGTCATTGTTTACAGTGCAAACCCCCCAAAAGAATTTGTGACAACTATCCTTATTGATATTGCTCTAAGACACACCTAGTTTGATAAAAGAATTAATTAAATGATGCAAGTTGTGACATCAATGACCTTTCCCATCAATCGTTGCGATGATTGAAATTTAGGAGCATTGTTTGAATGAAATGGGGGCTTGTAACAAAGGGGATTTGTTCAAACACCCCCCCTTTGGTCAAAGGGGGAATTCGAACAAACCCCATTGAGTTCGTGACTTTTAAAAATATTTTTTCAATGGTAAATCATGGGCTTTGTTTGAAGCCCCCCTTCAAATGAAGGCCCTTTTTTATCCTCTAAAATTAGTGAAGAGGTTGCATGAAAATCATTTCATGAATAGGTACAAGGAGGTTGGCTGAAAACCATTTTCATGAACATGCATGAAATTCATTTTCATGAACAATAGCTAAGGTGAAAGCAAGTGATTTCAAGTGAAAATTGGCAATTCTAGGTGGAATCAAGGCAAAGGAAGGAAAACAAACAACTGGTCAACTTCACAACTAGGTACAATTTTAACTCACAACCAATATTTTCCTTTAAAAGGCTAAAATAATCTTGTCTTGAATTTGAGAATTAAGTAGCTCTAAAACCTCAATCTTTTCATATGCTTAATTAAGAGCATGGGCACATTGACATGTGGTATCCCTCTTTTTTTAGGGTGTGATTTTTCTAGGGTTTTATTCTAGGGTTTAGGGTTTACTAGGGTTCATTGATGTCTACTTTTTCCCTCTTGAATCATAATATAAATAATGGCAGTTTATCTTAATCGAGACAAAGGTTATGATCAAATTTTAGGTTCTTTTTCATTTTGTGTCACAATCATTGAGCTATGAAGATGTGCACAACTATTTGAATTTACAAGAGAAATTTTTTCTATATAAATTATATTCTAAGAACATTAGTGCATCTTTTGGTATTTGGATGTTGGCAATACATTGGAAATGAAATAACATACACTATTTTATAGTAAACAGTAATCAAACATACAAATAACTCTCATATTATAAATGAAACAATGATTAGGGTAGTTTAGCTTTATTATGTTATTTTTGGATGGTTGATTTTGATGTAAACTATGATGGATTAGCTTTATTACATGATTTTTGGGTGGCTGATTTTGATGTAAAATATGATGGATGATTGTGGAGACTAACTCCCTTTTTATAAGAGTCATCTAGTAACTAGAGGAAGAGTCTCATTAAAGTAAACTCTCTCTTTTAGACTTAATCTTCAACAATAAATTTTTTTTGGTATCCTTCAATGCTTTGTTAGTTTCATGCATAGAATCAATCACTACTTCCATAGTAGGTTTCAAAACTATCTCCAAATTTTTTGAAGGATACTCCATCATGGCATCTTGCTATACCTACTCAATTGGATCAACACGTAGCCTATAAAGGCCATCTTCTCAAATTACTCTATTCAAGGCCAAGTTTTTTAATGATCATTTGCTAACCATCAAACTCAACAATACTTGGTAGATGAATCATGCAAGCAACTGAAATAAAATTCTTCATTAAACCAAAAACATACAAGACAACATCTAGCTCAAGAAGGTATCACCCAAATACATACATGTCATTTTCCCTTCATAAGCGCAAGTTCGCCAATGACCCTTGGCCTATTTATTGTTTTTTTCCCATAGGCTTAATTGGGTGATTGAAAAAGGAAAAATAATTAATTAAATTAAATCAAGTCAAAAACTATAAATTAAATGATGACTTTTATTTATTTATTTAAAAAAGTGTGTTAAGTGATTAAATAGAGCATTGTTTGACCCAAGGTGGAAAAAGGTGAATAAAAAGAACAATCCATTATATTTTTACAACTTTGGGGAATAACTATCAAAAACAAATATTATTTTATTTCCTCAAAATAAAGTTATCAAGGGGAGGTATGTCTTTCAAAAGTGTCTTATTTATTTTTGAAACATGTTCATTTCTCACTTGAATGAACATACATTTTTTTTCTTTCTAGAGACTAAAGCCCTCTAGAATTGTTAGTTTTGAGTAAAAAAGTCCTCCTAGTTTTCAATGTAGTTCCATATGGGAATTGACAATCTGCTTTAGCTAATAAGTTTGGTACCCAATTTGAGTGTAAACTTAATGATTTCTTGATAATGGATTGCATGAAATAGTGATAGTTACCTTTAACAAGATTTTATATTTTGTAATGATCTATTATGTATAAGAATCTTGAATATTGCAATTAGATTTTATGTTCTAGTCGAATAATTGTACTTTCAAAATGATAGTTCAAATAGAATAAATAGACATTTTGGTTCTTTCTATGTATATCTATGTATTGTCTTTATTTAGTGCTAGGTTCATTGTAAATGCTAGCAAAAATCTTTCTATTGTTGTGTTTTACAACTATACTGAGTGGCTTACTACAAGTACTAATTCTATAGTCTCACCTCAACCTTATGGGATGTTAGTGATTAGGAAATGCTAAAAGTTGTGGAGTGCTAGTCATTTTTACCCAAATTTCTATCTATAGTACATTGTGTAGAATAGTATTCGTTTATCAATGACTTTGAGATATCCTTAAAGTAGTTCTCATTTTTAGCTAACCTAGATTCCCCATAAAGGGTTTGATGAAGTGAGAGTTTCTTAGGCTCCAATACTCAAGGCTTAGATAAAACATATGAATTCAACATTGATACTTAATTTACCTTTAGGTATATTAGAAGACCCTTTACAATATAAAAAGTCTCGATATAAAAAGCCATCATCCATTTGAAGTTTGTAACTAGCATAGTTAGTAGTTAATACCAATATGCCACTCTCATCATACTTCAAAAATATTATATTGTGGCTCAAAGCTATCAAAATCCCTTTTAGTTTAAATTATGGCATTTTTTTAGATGGCGTATAAACACTAAAATTATTGAATGTTTTTAATAGTAGTAATGTAGTAAAATATGAAGGCTAAGATGCTTTAGTTAGTTTGTTAGTGTTACTGATGTTTCAGTGTTATAGGCTCTTCTTTTATGGAAAGATGATTGTTATTCATGGTCTCTGCTCAAAAAATATACCTCCTTAAACTATACCATAGCAGCAAAAATCTTTTGGGGAAAAATCAGCAAATCAAAAGTATAAGATTTTTATTTTAAAATTGGAGAAAAATCGGATTTAAAACAATGTAAAAAATTGTACAAGAGATAAAAACTATTTTTTTGAAAATTGAAAGGCATTTACATAACATAGAGATATAGAGAGAAAATAAAATAAATTTTAACTAAAGAATTATAGAAAATAGATTTTTGTAGTTTATATTCATATTGCTAATTACATTCCATTGCACATCTTTCAAATTCAAAGCATTACTTCTCATTGCAAAACTAATAACTAGATGTTGATAGATGACAAAATTTCAATTAAACAAAGTCAACCTGACTAGTTATGCAATTACTTTACATTGCGTAATTAATAACTACGAGCTGCCAATTGCATTTTCTTGTCATAGCATTCCATGAGACCACATTTCTTTGATGCATTTTTAAAAAAAGTTCACTGCCTTGTCGATGCTACCACATTTTTCATACATGTCTACCAAAGCATTTTATCAAATTGTTCACTGCCTGTTGTGGCTAAAAGCCTAAAACAAGTGCTTTTGAACAATCTATGGATGACTAGAAAAAATGTATCAAAGCATATTTGTAAGCAATAACATAGACAAAAAAAATGCCTCAAAGAAATGTGGTCTCATGGTGATGAATGCCATGGAAAGAAAATTGCTATGGATTGTCATGGAATTCCATCACCATGAGACCATATTTCTTTGAGACATATTTTCAAACAGTTTGCTGCCTTGTCTATGCTACCACATTTTTCATGCATGTCTACCAAAGCATTTTATCAAACAGTTCACTTCCTTGCTGCTATGGCTAAAACCCTAAAACATTTTCTTTTGCACAAGCTATGGATGCTTGAAAAAAATGTATCAAAGCATAATAGTAAGCAATAGCATAGAAAAGGAAGTGAACTGTTTGAAAAATATACCTCAAAGAAATGTGGTCTCATGTTGATGGATTGTCATGGCATTCACATTCCATCAGCATGAGACCATGTTTCTTTGAGGATTTTTTTTCAAACAGTTCACCGCCTTGTCTATGCTACCACATTTTTCATACATGTCTATCAAAGCATTGTATCAAACAGGTCACTTCCTTTGTGCTATGGCCTAAACCCTAAAATAGGTGCTTTCGATCAAGCTATGGATGCTTGGAAAAATTCTATCAAAGCATATAGTAAGTAGTAGCACAGACAAAGAAGTGAACTGTTTGAAAAAATGCCTCAAAGAAATGTGGTTTCAATTTTCTTGTCATGGCATTCCATCACCATGAGACCGCGTTTCTTTGAGGAATTTTTTCAAATAGTTCACTGCCTTGTATATCCTACCACATTTTTCATACATATCTACTAGAGCATTTTATCAAACAGTTCACTCCTTGCTGCTATGGTTAAAATCCTAAAATAGGTGCTTGTGAAAAAGTGATGGATGCTTGGAAAATTCTATCAAATCATAATAGTAAGCAGTGGCATAGACAAGGCAAGGTAGTGAACTATTTGAAAAAATGCCTCAAAGAAATGTGGTCTCATGGTGATGGAATGACATGACAATCTAGTGAACTGTTAGAAAAAATCCCTCAAAGAAATGTGGTCTCATGGTGATGGAATGCCTCAAAAGAACTATTTTCTTATCATGGCATTCCATCACCATGAGACCACATTTCTTTGAGGAATTTTTTAAAACAGTTTTCTATACAATACTTACAAAATAAAGGACTTTGTTTGATGCCCATTATGGAAAGTCTTTTGTCGCAACTGTGCCAAGAAAGAGTGTCGATAGTGGTGATAGACAAAAATAAAACATGCAATCTATAGTCTTTCCTTATAGCAACAGTTCAACATCCATGGGGATCAGGGCTGCTCAATCTGGAATTGATACCCCTGTAAAGGAGAGTTCAATTAGTAAAGATTGTAGGGAAGAAACCATGTCAGATAAATCAAATCGGGTTGCACCTATGCCTCAATCTGACATGTCCAAGATAGGCACTCAAAGCAGAGAAGAAGTGTCGAGGCGAGGCAAAATATAACTCTGAGTGCAATTTGAATTTTCACCATATTACATCATAAATATTGAATGCTCTTTTGGAATACAAACAGATAATTATTAATGATAGAACACATATTTGCTTTATAGTGTACACATATAATTAAATGCAATAGCATTAGTTTTTGGAGAAGAACAGACATATGAATTGTTATTAATACTGGGATAGTTAAATAAGTTCCAAATGCTTATTTTGGCATCCATTAAGTTTTTCATTTCCTTGATTCCACAGAAGATAGAAATCTTAGGAGCATTTTTTGAAATATTGTTGGCTGTGGGAAAGGGGTTCTGTAATGCATCTGTTTGGAATGTTGATTATTCCTTGTAATCTTAACCGTCAGTGATACTTAAATGGCTTTGGCTATGCAAGGTCTAGAAACAAGCATGATATGTAATGTATAAGTGCACATTTGATTTCAATCAAATCAGACCTAGAACACTATTGGCATAGTGATTCCATCCTTTCTCATTCAAAATTTCTTTTGTGTAGTTGTTGGGATACTAAATAATTGTTCCATTTTTGTGTTTAGGTCATCTTGGGGTTTACATGCAATGCTAAGATAAAATATTCTTCAATTTAATAAAATATTGTTGAATAACTATAAACTTTATCAAAATCATTAAGACAAAAATTCAAGACAGGTAATTTTCATGACTAATTAATTAAAGTCCATTATGGTGGGTGATGTGTGTCTGCACTTTTTGTGGCTCTTGGCATGTTGATTGTTCATTTGTTGTCTAGCTTAAGGCAAGCTAAAATGGGGCTGTATTATGCTTTTTGTGATTGTACAAATCCTCCTACCTAATTTTTCCTATGGGATGAATTACTCCCATCAGTAGCTATACGCCAATGGAATATATGGAGGTGTTGTCCTGGGGATAGATCTGAGACTACACTTAGTCCTAGATGCTTGGAACTGGTTAGGCTTAAATTGTCAAACTCCCGTGATACCAACCATCATTCATTGAAGAATAGCTTCTGGTATGTCGTTGTACCTAGGAAGTTTTGGAAGTGAATCCAAATTTAATTAAAGGACTGCACAATAGAAAATGACCAAATTAAAGGACTGAATTAAAGAGGCAGGGTTTTCGTTCTGACCTCAGGCACCTTAGATAGGGGTTTTCGTCCCTAGTGGGGAAAACAATAGCAATGAGAAAAATAATAATTTCCTCTCCAGATCTCTAGAAATTTTCTTCCATACTAACATTTATACCTATTGTAAATGCTAGAGAGGAAAAGGTCACCTTAGGAAGAAGGACAAACCAGGTCGACCCACTTATATAGGAATTTAATCTAGGCTGGCGCATCAATTTATTATTATTATCATTATTAAGATAATTAATATTATTATTTTAGTGTCTATAG
Source organism: Sequoia sempervirens (assembly GCA_007258455.2). Classification (NCBI taxonomy): domain Eukaryota; kingdom Viridiplantae; phylum Streptophyta; class Pinopsida; order Cupressales; family Cupressaceae; genus Sequoia; species Sequoia sempervirens. Next base: position 115,308,290 of record VDFB02000008.1, on the reverse strand, counting down.
ACACTTTTTATTTAAATTAAAAATTGTAATTTACATCTTTTGGGTGGAGGGGACATGATAGTCCTCGTGTTCCAAATATTGCTTATCTTCAAACAATGATAACCGCAGAATCATTGGACACCTATCAAATGAAACAAGTTCTACTAGAAAAGAAAACTACAGGGTTTGCTATGCCACTCATCCTCTCATTTCCATGCAATTCTTGTGACGTGAACAATTTAGCCATTTGAGGAGAAAATTTAGCTGTAGTTGATGGTGCAACAAGTCTAATCTTAGTTGGAAAATATATGGAATAAGGATGCAACCCCTTAGCATCTGCATTCATTGCCCCTGCATACCTCAACCCACACACAATATTAACCAAGGATTGAATCATAGCGTCCACATCGATATTTCCTAGTATGTCACATGCCTTATTTGCCATAAGCATCACTACTTCCCTTGAAGCAATTACATACCTTTCTCCTTCAATATTTTTATTTTGGCTAGAAATTTTAGAGTCATTGTCAAGGGAATTTACACCAAACTTATGTAGCCACCTATCACTCCTTAACTTGCTAAGTTTTCTTGCTAAATCATCCAAATTTCTTGCCATCTTTGTCACTTTCACCCAATAGGTATGACCCTCCTCCTAGAAGCTATATATGTATCATCAGTAAGATCATTCTTTACAATCCTCCCTATTATCCCTGGCTCTAGATTATAAATAACATTCTTATATAGAGCTTTCCAAATAGTTTCTTGTAAAACTTTCCCTTCTGCAAGTGTTTCTTCATTTCCACCTGTAAACCTAAGAAACTATTCATCCTCCATAGGTTGTTTATATAGTGGTTTCCAATGTTGAAATTCATGTAGCAGTTCAAACTTTAGATCACAAAGGGTTTCCTATTTTCTATTGTTTAATTTTTGTTCCACATTTTTAACATGTTCATTAATGTCAAGGGTCTTTAGTAGATGTGGGCGACTTCTAACATGTTCAATTGCCATGTCTTGTTACTCTTCATCCATGTCTTCTATATCCTGCACCACATCATCATAATACACATCCTTTGCCATTTTTTTGGCTAGTTCACTCCCTCTAATGGATGCATGACATGGTTATTAGACATAGCTCATCCACTCCCTCTTAACCCTTAAGAAACTGGCATTATTTATGAACATAGGTCACTTCACTACTTCTAAATTCAACAAATTAGTATGACTATAAACCTACCTAACCCTTGAAATATCTACTTTCTTTGGGCCATGGCCTACAACAAATTGCAAGGGGGAAAATACCCATTCCTGTTATACCCGAATTGTGTATTTACTATTTACTATCACTATGTAGGGTAAATGTGAATGTAATTTGAATTCTAAATGAGAATAAGTTGTGCTTGCACTTTATTATCAATGAATTATGAATGAATGTTATTTCATTTAATGATATGTTAAGAAATGCATATATGTAAAATAGATGGTTATTCAATTAAATATTCTAACAATGGAGATATATTATGTGAAAGCATATTTTTTTGAACAACTAACTACTGGGGTAATGTGTTAGTTTAATGCATGTATATGTTCAATCCTCCAGGTACAAGGGGAAGTATCACTCATGAGAAGATCTTGGTCAAGTAACTAGTAATGTAACCTAACTAAGCTTATCTTCACACTCATAGTAGAATGGTTGAGTCAAGTTATTATGGTGGGAATTGGTAAGTCATCCTTAGTGTAGACACTAAAAAATGTCCTAATCGATATCATACATTTAAATAAGATTTCCTAACATCATTTCCTCTTTAACCCATCCTTTTCTTGTTTAATTGATTTAATTAGCCTAGCCAATTAATTAATTGCATCATTTTCATCTATTGGCCTAATTAATTTAATCAGGTTAATTCATCTCTTTTCACACTAACACTTCATCTAATTAAATTAAATAAATCAAAATATTTAATTTAATTCCCTAAGTCATCTTATTTAATTAAATAACCTTAAGTTATTTAATTAAATATCATTTCATCTCTCCCCTATTTATTAAATAATCTAATTTAATAAATATCTCTTTAAATTTTCTTCTAATCCCCTAATTGATTAAATTAAATCTTGTTTAATTAGCAATTAAACTAATTTTCCTCTAAGCAAAGGGAATATTCCCATGGAATATTCCTTGTCCCCTTTTTGCATAATTAAAACTTTGTTTTAATTTGTAAATTACCTTATTTCCTCACCCAAAGGAATATTCTCTCTCCTCCAATCAACTCACTAGAGTTCTTGAACAAGCTAAACCTTCAACATCTTGAGCAAGTTACCTTTGACCTATGTGAGTAGGGAAAAAGTGTGTTTATTTGAGGCAAGTGTGAGCCTTTGATTAAATCTCATAATGAGAATCCATGATCCATGCATCTCATCCCCTTCATCTTGGACCATTGATTAATCTTTTTTATCTCAACCATTCATTCCTCATTTTCTCTCCTATAAATAGGTCATTATTTCAAGACAAATGGATCCATCTTTCAATTGCAAACTTATGTTGTTGAATTCACTTGCATCCATACTTTCAATTTACTCACTTGTTAGCTTATTTTAGTTCATTTTCATTGCATAAAAGCTTAGAGCATCCATTAATGGCTTCCATGCATCCCTCTTAGCTTGTTCATGAATTAGGGTTTTCATATTTTAGCATAGTTTTAGCTTAGATTAGCTTAGTAATGGCATAATTAGCTCATTTTTAGCATAAAATCATGGTAACTTAGCTTGTATAATGTTCATTTTAGCATAAACTAGGTTTTCATACATCAATCATAATGGTTTCAATGATTCTCTTCCATAGAAACAATTGTAACATGCTTACTAACCACAAGATTGGGAAAGGGTCATCATTTCACATCAACACGCCACCAATTCCAAAACATGATAAGTTTCAGATGGGCTAGGATAGGAATTTAATTTTTTTGTGTAGTTTGTAGATTTCATTTTCAATTAAACGCTTAGTTTAGATTTCCATTTTGAATTATCTTGTTTGTAGATGTAGGTATGTTTGATAGAGTTATGCTTCGATTCATCATGAATCAAGTGTAATTGACCCTTACCAACATTCCCATGTCTCACATTCTAGGGCTAGAAGGAGGGAAACCGATAATCTAACTGTTTCTTAGCTCAAATTCCATTTTATGCCATTTTGCAGGTTGTAGTGACGCTCAAATTGCAAACAACAACTCTTTTTCAATAGTGTCACCATATAGTGACGCCCTACCAATTTCAAACACTGATGCATATTTAATCTATTGATGCTAATTTAAATATGGCAACACATATTTAATATGGAGGTATCATAAAGTTTAAATGGTGATGCTCAAACTCAATAGTCGGACGCTTTTAAATTCCAAACTTTGATGCTATTGTTATCAGTGACAATGAGCAATATACCAACAGTATCATGGTCATTGTTCTTGCTACAGAGAAATGCCCATTTTCACCAAAGTGATTCCCAAATCTCAAATTGTGATGCTATCTTGTTCAACGATACCCTACCAAGGTAAAAAAAAAAATGTTTTCTTTCCCGACATGTAGCTTAATTTCTTGGATTTATCTAATCACTGATGCATGCACAAATGTGTTTTTGTTGTTAGACTAATAGCGCTTTGCAAGTTTTAAAGGCATGGAGTGAATGTGAAGAAAGTCTCTTTTATCTCATATTCTATAATTGTAACAAGCGTTTGATGCTTTAGGGAAATTATAACCCGTGAGTACCAATAAAGTCTGCATACATTCTAAAATCCATGAAAAAGGTTAGTTCATGCAAATCTACTAAATACTCCTTTGAGATAATGCCCCATACTTCACAAAGAAAATGACCAACTAAACTAATTGAAAGTATCAAAGAAGCACAAATGCATACCAATCCCATAGTGGATTGGTGCAACTTTTTTGTGAAAAGTGACCCTTTCCCAACCCTTGACAAATCAATGATGCAAATGATAATGGTAAAAATTAACTCTCAATATGGAGAGAGTAACTTTGCATGAAGATTGTGGATGGTAAAATGAGGAATGAGGCCTCCAATTTTTTGAATGATAGGATGGAGAAATCTACAAAATGGGTGAATGTGGGACAAAGATTCAACCAATAGGAAGGAGCCACTTGCCCAAATGTGAGTGGATGGCAGATGTGCAAGTTTTGACCTCAATGTGCCAATAAATGACATTAGGTGGCCTTTTCAAATTTCAAATTTGGCTTGTTGGAGGGAGAAAAAGGGGCTTAAATGCCAAGTGGGGGACATGTAAGAGGAGAATTAATGCTATGTTGGAAGGGACAACTCAACTTGATTTGAATTCAAACTTGAGGGAATATTCTCCAAAGATGCCTTGTTGAGGGAAAATGAGGATTTAATAAATTAATTAAAATCCTTTATTTGTGCAAGTGGGAAAATCTACAAATGTGACATGCATTAGATTAGATTTAATCATGTTTTAGTGAATTTAAAAGAAGATTAGGTGATTTGACTCATTTGACTTAGATTTAAGGATTAAACTAAATCAAAAAGAGATGGAAGATAATTTTAGATTCAATTAAATAAAGATTTGATTTATTTAATCAAAGAGGGCGATGTTAGGCTTAAATTAAATAAATATGATTTATTTAATTTAAATGGATGACTTTAGAGATTGAATTTAATGAACTTGATTTATTTGATGAATGGATTTGATTAAATGCAAAATGATAATTTTGAATGTCTACATTTTTTTCCCTCTTTGAAGCAATGTACTTGTTGCATTGGTTCAAAAAATTAACTTACCGCGATCAAAATTCAAAAAAAATCTGATTTTTTTCAGATGCCCCAGTGGAAAGAAGTACACTAGTACATTCCCCTTGGAGAGATTGAGCGAAAATATTCAATTTGAGGGTTGATCTCACAATAAAGATGTTCAAAATGGATGGTTATGATGATGATGAAAATGAGATGGTTTTAAGATGCTTAGAATAACCAATCTATATTATTCTAAAAAACTTAAATGTTAATGCAATGCATGTGAGATGGATGATGCGATAATGCCTATATGATTATGCATTGGATGTTTTATGTAAATGTATGGTTTTATGAGATGCTTATACTAATAGGTCTATATTATGATGATGAACATTTATGTGAGATGATGTGTATAATGTTGATGGTTTGTGGATGCAGGATGGATGCACTGATGATGATGATTAACTATTTTGGTATGATGTTAGTGCAAAAAAGAAGAGATTAGATGATGACAAGAGGATCCAACAAGCCAAATTTATGAGAGATGATGATGAGAAATGGATGATTTGTTTATCAAGAATTGGGATTTTAAAAGGGCCACTTACCTTATGTTTGATAACACACACAAGCATGATGCATCAAGGTATAAAGAACCAAGATGGTGTTGCACTTAGTGTGATGGACTTTGACTCAACAAATATATGGGAGTATTCTTGTTCACACCTGACATACGAAACCTCATTTAAAATGGAGTTTAGATATTTTAGAAATCTCAGACCAAAACATGCGATATAACCTATCAATTAAATAGTCAACAAGTTTTCGCTAGTTATATTGCAATAAATTCTAACAAACATGATAGACAAAATATAATGATCACATTTACCATTTCTACATCTCTCTCTAAATCCATTTGTTTGGACATCATCCCAAAGAGTTTATTGGAATGAGCCAAAGAGATAAGTCAAAGACAAAGATAAAGTAAACAAACAAGTTGATGTTCTTCAATATAAGCTAACCAAAGGAAATGTTTTTAGGATAAGGCTGAAACTATTTCAAAAGATGAAAATACCCATTATAGAAGGATACAACCCTAGGACATATATTGAGTGTGACACATGTTTGTTTATCAGTGTTATTTGATAAGCCATACCCATTGTAGGAAGGATACATCCTAGGACATAAAGTTATTAGATAGTTGAAATGGGATTGATGATTGGATGATAGGCTATTGACATAAAGAGTTGACCAACTTGTTTACATACTGACCTAGAATTGAGACCTTAACATTTTGAGTTTTCACTTTTAACCTGCTAGACTTGTTTCTGATTGTTTCAGCAAAGGTTGAGGGTGACAATTGATTTATTATGAGTGATATTGTTACAGGTGGCTTTGAGATGAAGGCGATTTATATTTTTTTCAAATATTTGGATGGCGGGTTCTGAAATGTTTGAGGCCCTATTTTTGGTGATTTTATAAATGTTTTTGATTTTTTGATTTTCAAATGTTTCAGGTTTTAAAGGATTTTGGCCAAAAGACAACCTAGGACTATCCTAGGGGGCCTCGGGGGCTGATGAATAGATTAGCCTTTCCTACATTATACACGTAGAGACCACATAGTTTTACTAACAACTTGACTAATTTACATATGAAGATATATATAATGAAATGTTAGTTTATTATGACAAACTCCTAAAGAATTTGCGATCTAAGTGTCTCGGGGATGATCAAAGATAAACCTTGCCTATGTTCAAATCTTAGAGACCCATACTTTGACAAGACAACTCTATTTTTAACTTTTTGACTGAATTTTTCACCCATTTTGGGATTTTGATATGATTTGGATGTTTTTATATTTTCTAGTTTTCTCATGGTTTTGGATTTTTTGTTTTTTCTAATGTTTTTGGGTTTTCTAATTTTAGGACTTCAAGAGTGTACCACAGATCTGGTTGATTAGAACATCCTGGGTGTGATATAATGAACTACCTTGGGATAAAGAAGCGGGATAAGCCCGACCTTAGGATGGTAGAATGTAAGTACTAGGAGGATCATGATACAAACACACTTGAGCAAGCTATGATGAGATGAAATGGATGGGCGGATGAGAATGCGAATCACGATGGATGATGGATGATCTGAGAATAACGTAAGTAGGATCCTAGTGGATCGAAAGTGTTTATTACTGAAGGCACCTATTTGCCGGTTTACCAAAATTATTTTCCCAAGTGCCACCGGTGGATTTCCACGGAAGGACAATTTTTCTCTTTATTATTTTAATCCTTTTGTAATTTTTTTAGATTTTATTTTTTTCTTTTAGAATTTTTTGTTGTCACCAAGATGCCTATTTGCCAGGTTTTCACCAATGTAACCATTTTTTTAGGACATTTTTTAATTTTTTTTATTTTTTGGGTTCTATACCTTGAAAAATTATGCATAAAACTTTTTGAGATGGGAGTTATTCATGGGATCTTGCAAAGGTTTCCCTTCAGGTGTTGATAAATGATATGCCCCTATCTTATAGCTTGTTGTGACAACAAATGCTCCCAACCAACTGGGTTTAAATTTTTCTTTACTATTTGGATTTGGGACATTCTCCTGATTTTCCTTTAGTACCAGTTCTCCAACTTGGAAAGTCCTACTTCTAATTTTCTTGTTATAGCTCCTCTTGAATCTATTCAGATAGACTTGCAAATAATTTAAAGTGTCTCTACGCTACTCATCTAGTAGCTCCATCTCACTCAGTCTTGATACTCAGTACTCTTCATCCATGATGAGGTTTTGCAGTGATATTCTTAGTGAAGAGAGCTCAATCTCAATGGGGAGTAATGCTTCTAATCCATACACCAGGGAGAAGGAGGTGTCGTCAGTGGGTGTGCAGATGCTGGTTCGATAGGCCCAAAGGATGAGATTTAGCTGCAAATGCCAGTCACAACCTACATCATAGAATTTTTTCTTCAGGATGTTTAAAATGGTTTTATTTATGGCTTCTGCTTGGCCATTGCCTTGGGGATAGTATGGGGTGGAGAAGCAATGTTGGATTTTGAAATTTTCACACAAGTCATGGACATCTTAATTCTTAAATGGTGTCCCATTATCTGAGATAATGGCTGTGTGACACCATAGTGGAAAATGAGATAGTTCAGGATGAACTTTGATATCTGCTTCCCAATTATATGTTATGGGTATGGCTTCCACCCACTTGGTAAAGTACTTAGTGGTGGTTATGATGAACTTGTGGCCATTAGATGAAGTGGGAGTGATTTTTCTAATAAGATCGAGTCCCCACTATGAAAAGGTCCACGGTGTGATGATGGGATGAAGTTCTTAAGCTGGAGCATGGATGACGTCCCCATGTTCTTGACATTGTAGGCACCTTTTGACATAGTCATATGCTTCTCTTTCTATTGTAAGTCAATAATACCCCATCCTTAGCAATTTCTTGGCGAGGGTCATTCCACTCGAGTGTGAACCACAGATGTCATTATGCACCTCAGTTAAAGCAGTCAATGCCTCCTCAACATTTAAATAGCGTAATAAGGTTCCTTCTATACTCCTACAATACAACGTATCTCCTAGGATGACGAATCAAGATACCTTTTTGACAAAGGTTCATTTTAAGGTTGAGGGTAAGTCAGTAGGACACCTATTCATAGGTAGGTATAAATTTCATGGTACCAGGGATCACTGAGACCAATGAATTCACACATTAATTCTGATTCTAGTACCTTGAATGCGGGCACGAGAAGTTGCTCTACCAAGAATTCATATTTTAGGACATTGATAGGGATGTCGAGTAGGGATCCAATCATTTCCATGGCATCTGTAGCTTTGTTTTTGGCTCTAGGTATCTAGTCAAATGTGATCTTGATAAAGGATTCCTTGAGAGTCTCCACCAATTTCTTGTATGGAGTGAGCTTATCATCCTTAGTCTGGTACTCACCGTTCACTTGGTTTATTAATAGTTGGGAGTATTCATATACTCTGAGTGCCACGATGTGCCACTACACTACTATTCTAAGACCTATGATTAAATCCTTGTATTCTACAATGTTGTTGGTGTAGAGGAATGCCAATTTATATGATCTAGGTATGTAGTCCCCTTGTGGGGTGATAAAGAATACACAGGCTCCTGATCCATGTTGTGTGTATGAGCCATCAAAGTAGAGTTTCCAGTGGTCAACTATGTTGAGATTGAAGATGGATTCATCTGGAAATTGTAAAATGAGAGGGTTCTCTGAATACATCGGTGCTTCCACAAGCTGATCTGTGATTACTTGACATTTAATTGCTTTCTAATCCAGATATTCATTGTCATACTCTAATAATATCATAACCCACTTAGCCATTCTTCCCATGAGCATTGCCTTTGATAGTAAGTACTTGAGGGGGTCGATTTTGGCAATGAGTTTGACTTTGTGTGCCAACATGTAGTGTCTAAATTTTTATGATGCAAACACTACTGCTAGAAATGCTTTCTCAATGAATAAGTAATTTAACTCATGCCCAACCATTGTGTGGCTGATGTAATATATGCCCCTTTCTGTCTTATTTTCATCATGCTAAGCTAGGAGAGCTCTAAGGGCTGCTGTTGTTGCTGACACATAGAGAACTAATGGTTTTCTTAGGATTAGTGGCATGAGGACTGGTGGTGTAAGCAAATATTCTTTGATCTTATTGAAGGCTTCTTCACACTTTTTATCCCACTTGTACGCTACTTCCTTGTGAAGTAGGTGAGAGTATGGGTTCTGTTTATCTACCAGTTGTGCTATGAACCTTCAGATGGATTGAAGTATTCCTTGGAAACCTCTCAATTGTTTCAATGTGTTGGTTGCCTCCATCTCAAGGATTGATTTTACCTTGGCAGGGTCTACCTCAATATCTCTCATTGATACTATGTATCCTAGCAATTTTCCTTATTGTATGCTGAAGATACACTTCTTTGGATTTAATCAGACCTTGTATTCCTCCATCCTATCAAAAATAATACTCAAGGTTGCTATGTGATCCCTCCTCTTTCTGGATTTGGCTAGTATGTCATCGACATAATTTTTGACAATTTTATGGATCATATCATGGAAGATTAACATCATGGCTCTTTGATATGTTGCTCCTAAATTCTTCAAGCCGAATGACATCATATTCCAATAGTAAGTCCCCCATGGACAAGTGAAGGCCTTATTGTGTTGTTCTTCTTTAGAAATCAATATTTGGTTGTATCTTGAGAAACTGTCCATCAAGGAAAGAATTTTGTGTCTCACCATCATGTCTACAATCATGTCAATGTTGGGAAATGGGAAATCATATTTTGGACATGCTTTAAGTCCCTGAAATATATGCAGATTCTAATACGCCCATCGGGTTTTGAGATAGGAACCAGGTTTGACACCCATTCTAGATAGTCTATTGGTCAAATGAATCTTGCATCCAATAGCTTCGTTAGTTTCATTTTGACTAGCATGGAGATCTGAGGGTGCATTTTCCTGAGCTTTTGTCTAACGGGCTTTGCTTCAGAGTATACTGCTAGTTGATGAACTACAATTTCTGGATCAAGCCCTGGCATGTCTACATAGCTCCATGAAAAATTAACTTGTCTTTCTCTCCAAAAGGATGCTAG
>VDFB02000008.1:115274838-115297844 GCA_007258455.2 Sequoia sempervirens | reverse complement strand
ATGATGTTGAAATTAGGATAATAGGAACCTTGTTTCTGTTGTTGGGCGTATTGTTGAGCTATTAAGGCTTGTTGGTAAGCTTGATGTTGTTGTTGGGCCACTAGGGCTTGTTGTTGGATTTTTTGTTGTTGTGCTAATAAAGTTTCTTGTTGTGCTTGATGTTCTTGTTGTGTGGATTGTTGTGCTACTAAGGCTACTTGTTGTGCTTGTTATGTGATCACTGCTTGTTGTTTCTTTTTTTGTTGTGCTAAGGCTGCTTGTTGTTGTTGTATTGCTAAGGCTTCTTGTTGTTGTTGTGCTAAGGTTGCTTCTTCTTCTTGTTGTTGTTGTTGTACAACTTGTTGATAGGCTTGTTGTGCTTATTGTAGAGCTAAGGAATGTTCTTGCAATATCATATTAGGTGTTTATTGATACATCTATGAAGGATTATGGATATTGATGTTTTGAGTGGGTAGAAAATTGCTAGTGAGAGGTGGAGGGTTCCCTTGGTTTAACATTCCTTGCAATATGGTAGAATGAGGTGGAAGAATGTATGTTTGAGTTCTTGATTGATTTGGCATAGAAAAGGGGACTATGGGAAAAGATGAAATTAAATTTTGCAATGGAAATGACACAATAGGACCTTGAGTTTATTGATTGAAAAGATTCCCTTGTCCTATGTTTTGAGGATCGCCTTGTGCAAAATATGTAAACAAAGGATTTATGATCAAGGTACTCTTGGGATTGAAAAAATTGTAACCCAGGGATTGTTTGAAGGTGGATTGATGGTGGATGATGTGGAAATGGTAGATGGGATGGGTATACCCACCAGAGGATTAGATAAAGATGTCTCTATTTGCGTTGAGGGTTGATTTTGTGATATAGTATTGACATGGTCTTGTGTGCTATTTTGAGATACTTGGTCTATATCGCTTTGCATGATGTTAAGAATACTTGTGGTACTCATAGGTGTGGATAAAGGGTTTCCCTAAAATTTTGAAGTGGTGGTAGAATAATGAAGTTAAAGTGGTGTGTGTATTTATTTTGGAGCTTCGGGAATATGAGGAGCACCAAAAGTAGGTGTCCAAGTGGTGGTGGGAGGTGGAGGATTAGTTTCAAGGGTACCCACAAGTGTAATACTTTCAAATGGAGAGGTATGATGAAAATATTTAGCAAGGCTAGTTGCAAAACCAGGTATGTAAGTTTTATTTAGCCCTTGAAATGGGGTTGTGAAATCTTGTCTTAAACTCTATGCTACAAACATTGGGGAGATAGGAGCTACACTTTCAAAGGCTTGATGTTCTAGAAGTTCCACCGTAGTAATCTCAAATAGGATATTTGTGACGTCTTTGATCTCATATGGTCTTGAAGGAGATGATGGTTGTTGTGATGGGGTAACATTACTTCTAGGATCGAATTCTAAAGGATTTGGGTCACTTGAGGTAAATGCAACTTTGGTTTTCTCCATGATTCTCTTGTGTTGTGATCTTGTATTTACCATAAATTTTGTGTCATCTATGGGAGAGTTGTGTTGAGTTTTGTAATGGTTGAACTCTATAGTTGACTCAAACCTAGGTAAAAGGGATGCTCTAAGTATTTTGGGAGAAATTATGATAATATGGCCCAATGAAAAGATGGATGGTGTAGAAAGTGATCTTTTCAAATATTTTGGGACAACACTTTTAACTCGAGTTTGATGTTTTGATGTTGGGATAAAGGATTCTAATGAACCTAGAAATCTTTAGGGTAGACTTGTGACGTTTAAGATAAAAAAGTTTGAAGATGATAACTATCTTAACTAAGTGCATCGAAAAGGATACATTTCTCATACAAAGTAGCTAAGATAGCAGTTTATTTCATGTTTAATTCCCAAAGTGTTGGTGTATTTGAAATTTTCAAAAGTTAGATGAAGTGAAGGATGAAATTTGATGAGGGGGTGAGTGGAATGTTTGAACCCATGTTGACCTAAAGTAAACCTTTTGTTTTGATAAGACCAAGGTAGTAAGAATGATTCTAGACCTATAAAATGTTCAAATCCTAAAGCCTTAATGATTTATAAAAGTTGTTGATCCTAAAAAAGGTGAGGGTTCTGGCTCATAAAGAACATGTACATATCAGGATATTTCCTCAGTGTCCATTCATACAAGTTTATTAAAAAAAAAAAATTGTTTTCATAGAGTGCCTCAATGTGGTAGTTGATTGGTTTTGCACTATGATATATAAGCTTAAAGTGATGACAAGTTGACCTTCATTTGGGGATCCTTACTTTGCATGAGATCATCTAGTAAAGTTAACCTTTATTTCAACAAGATCAAGCTAGTGAGGGTGATGTTAGACTTCCAAAATGTTCAATTCCTAGAAACTAATGTTGATTCAAATGAGAGGATGGATGGGAATGTTCAAACCTGTTTGAGCTCTCCTAGGTTGGGAATAAAATTTTCTCATCAAAGCGTAATGGTTGCGGTAAAATATTGAAGCATACTTTTGACCATACCTTTTTCTACGATTCCTATGTATGAAATGGCAGGATGGAGACTTTCCCTTACATATTTTAATTGTTTGATGAATCATTTATGGGAGTTTAGTATCATGTGAAAATATCAGGATGTTGACTCTAAAAGAATGCATACAATTAGGGACTATACCATGAAGCGCGTCTATAAAATTTTGCTACCAATCTATCTCTATTTTTGTTAACTACTAAAAAGTGTTTCTTAAGAGCTTTTGGAGTGACATGCCTAAGTCTAAAATGAGAACCTATAGATCTTGGTTTAGGGTTCCTAATTTTTTGTGAGATCATGTGAAAATAGTTTAAATTTATGGAAGGAAGGAAGATATTTATTGCCACATGGGTGGTGGTAATGTGGGCCTTCCAACCTCAATATCAGTGTGTTCCTCTTCTTTGTCTAAAATGGTTGTTATATTTCTCCATTATTTTGTTTGTTTCCTTCTTTTCAAAAGTGAAAGTTCTCAAACTGTTGATAAGATTTGTTTATTCACCATTTATAAGTTCAAAGTTTGGTTGAATTATAACAACTAGAAGATCAGGTTGTTCAACAAGAGCAATTGGTCTCCAAATTTCAAGTGGGGTTTATTTTTCAATTTATCTTTGCTTAAGTGAATTGATTTTACCACAAACACTTGTCTTTGATTATGTTTCCAAACTAGATGTTTATATCAAAAACATCATAACTTTCACAATGTCCATTTCATGAAAATCATGAGGTTAAAGTCATAATTTCCTATGTTGTCTTTGGGAAATTATGGGTTTAAGATTAATGTCAAGATATTTAGAAATCACTAAGGATAAATCCTTAGGACAAGCAGTAATATCAAGGCTAACTCAAGAAGTCCATATTTGAGCCAAAGTGTTTGAAATTTTGAGGATGATACTAAATGTTTGTTTTTGGATTGTTTTGAAAACAAGAAAAGTGTTAAATTGACTCATAATCATTTTACAACCCTAGAATAGATATGGCTATATTTTTTGAGTCCCCACTAGGATTTCTCAAAACACTAGACAATGCGAACAATTTGAGATTTGGTGACACTGGCTCCCCTCCACGATACACACTTCTCAGGACAACCAAATTTCAAATCCTTAAAATTTAGAGATTAAAAGGAATTTTTATGTTTCTACAATTGAATAGTACAAATGTGGGGTGGCTTTAGAACGACCATTCTTGAACCAACAAATATTTTAAGAGTTTTGGCTTCCTAAGAAAATAGGTTGTAGTAAGGGTAATTGAGGACATGACACTTTGCAAGTGTCCAACAAGCCACTAAAGGATTGAATCAATCCTATTGGAGGCTCTTATACTTTTTACAGCAGTACCACATTCTAAAAGACACTGTCTAGCTAAGGCCTACATACCATGATGATTTGATAGTTTAGTCTTATCCATTTATATACCGGCCTAAGTGAAAAACCAATTGGATTCACCTTCAAATTAGTCTTAGGCAGGCCCCTATAAAGATAACAAAAGCGAGGCAGTACACTTGTAGTTCGACTACCCAGTTTGTGTAAAGAGCAAGGATGAAGCACAGACAATGTCTCTTTCTCACACTAGCATGGTTGTTCAATTTAAACTCAATTGGAAGATGTGGGTGATCTTGCAAGAGAATTTTTCTATTTATCAAGGTTGCCAAATGGCGTGAGAGAATTGCATACACATTCACCAACAACATTGAAAATCACAAAACATAACATACAGTTGTCAATTTTAACCTTTGAAAGCAATGATGAGTTTGTTTTAATCACCAATTGAAAGATGAAGTTTTCCTTGTTCAATTTTTAAACCCAATTGAAAAATGTGATATGGATTCAATTTTATCCAACTTTGAGTGTTGATTTTAAAACAAATTGAACTCTAGTTCATTTCCTCAAGTAGAAAGTAGAAGGAATGACATTGAGTTATGTAGACATGGAAAATTAGCATATTGCATTTAATCAAATCCATTAATCAAATAAATAAAGTTCATTAAATTCAATCTCTAAAGTCATCCATTTAAATTAAATAAATCAACTTTACTTATGTTAAGCCTAACATCACCCTCTTTGATTAAATAAATCAAATCTTTATTTAATTGAGTCTAAAATCATCTTCCATCTCCTTTTGATTTAGTTTAATCCTTAAATCTAAGTAAAATGAGTCAAATCACCTAATCCTCTTTGAAATTAACTAAAAAATGATTAAATCTAATCTAATGCATGTCACATTCTCTATATTTTCCCACTTGCACAAATAAAGGATTTTTATTAATTTATTAAATCCTCATTTTCCCTCAACAAGGAATCCATGGAGAATATTCCCTCAAGTTTGAATTCAAATCAAGTTGACTTGTCCCTTCCAACATAGCATTAATTCTCCTCTTACATGTCCCCCACTTGGCATTTAAGCCCCTTTTGCTCCCTCCATCAAGCCAAATTTGAAATTTGAAAAGGCCACATAATATCATTTATTGGCACATTGACCAAAACTTGCACATCCTCCATCCACTCACATTTGGACAAGTGGCTCCTTCCTATTGGTTGAATATTTGTCCCACATTCACCCATTTTGCATATTTATCCATCCTATCATTCTATAAATTGGAGGTCTCATTCCTCATTTTACCATCCACAATCTTCATGCAAAGTTACTCTCTCCATATTGAGAGCTAATTTTTCCCATTATCATTTGCATCATTGATTTTTCAAGGGTTCAGAAAGGGTCACTTTTCACAACAAAGTGACACCAATCCAATATGGGATAGGTATGTATTTGTGCTTCTTTGATACTTTCAATTAGTTTATTTGGTCATTTTTTTGGTGAAGTATGGTGCATTATCTTAGAGGAGTATTTAGTAAATTTGCATGAACTAACCTTTGTCATGGAGTTTAGAATGTATGTAGATTTTATTGGTGCTCACATATCGTGCTAGAAGGAGGGCCCATTTGAATGCATCTAATAGGAATGATACATCATTATGTTTGTATACATTTGATTGAAATCTTTGTTGTTTCGATAGGAAAATAAAATATGTTGTTGTTCGCGTATTAGTGATGAAACTATCATATTATCAAAACATAGTTGGTAAAGATGTTGAAAATGTGATGAGAGTGTAGATTTAGATGGAAGATGGTGCTTTGAAGATTATTATATAGAAGGATAAAGACCACTTTTTTTTTTTTTTGGTGCTGGTCAATCATAGGTATTCTAAAATCGTTTTGAATTTTATTTTACATATGCTGGTTACATGAATTTGAAAATCCTTTAAATATCTTTAGGCATGTTCTTTTTCTTTCTGCCAAATGCATTTTCCTGGAAGTTTTTTTTAAGCCTTTCAACAAATCCATTTTGTGCATCCTGCAAATATTGCATTCTCTGTGACCATGTTTCTGTGATTTTGGCATAGGCTAGAAGAAGGCTATTTAAAGGTTGTTAAAATCACCTTTACACCTATAAATTGCTTTGAGTCTTTGAAAGTTTCCCCAAAAGAGTGTAGGTACCGCCTATATGCTTTGAACTTGCAGAATGGAATGCAAAAGGATATTGAAATGTGGCACCTATGATCTTATCTTTAGAATTTTAATTAAAGCAAGGGTTCATACCATGTTTTTGGGAAATGGTAATCTATCCATTCACTAAATCACACACAACATTTTAGACCTGTTGCGGTGAAGTAATCAATTCTACTTGTGCTTTCTGTCTGATGTCCATGTTCATTTACTTCCATTTAAATCCTTTTTTCTTTTCCATAATGAAATAGTTTTACTATAAATCCATGGCTATGCATAAGGGTGTGAATGAGTATGTCGATTTAACATTATGTTCTCTAGTTTTACAAACTATAAAACATTAAGGATTTTGTTTCAAATGTTAAGATTTGAATTCTGAAGATCATAAGAGATATTATTGTTTACTCCAAGCCCAACTCTCATTAAGGAACATATTCACTCTGGTTACCTTCTCATTATTTTGAGTGTATCTTGGCTATTGAATGGTGAATGGCTCATTTATGATATTCTGCATACATATTTATTCTAGGCGTCTTTCATTTATGGTTTTATGTCTACATCTTTATTATGGAGCGTCACTCATTTATGATTTTTTGTAGGCATCCTCTTAGTACAGGTGTCATCTATGTTTGGTTGTGATATTAATTATATGCATGGCTGTAAATCACTTTTTGTTGTCAAAGATAGCTTTGGGTGGCTTCTTTGTCTTCAATTTCAAATGTTGGTGCCTATAACATCTGACATAATTTATCTAGGCATTATGTTTTGATGGATGTATGTACCCTCTTACAAATGTTGTTCTTAGCACAAGGAGGCTACGGTCAAAGGTTGTGGAAGTTGGCTTTATGCCTACCAATTTGTAGTAACTTAAGAGTCTCTAATTGTTGAAGACTTCAGGTTAATGATGTGATTGCTATATCCAAATTACAAGGAGTTCATGATAATTGAGTCTACATAGAGTTATTTGGCTTACTGCTTGTTTTAGTTAGAAGTTTCTAATTTCTATGTTGTAAGTTGCATACATTGATTCCTCTTGATTGATCCATCTACCAAAGTATTGCAATCGTAGGAAACAACCTTCACAAAAGCTAGGTTTAGGGAAAACAATTGTAAATTTTATATTAATAACGATGGATGAACATATCTAATTTTCATTGCATTTTAAAAATTCAATAGCCATCGATTAAATGTTTGAAGCCTATTAGCAATTAATGTGTTACTGGTTTGAAATGTCTGTAGGTAAATGCAAACAAGAGTTTATGAATTTAATTTTGTTTTGAATATATCAAATCTTGTACTGCCATTTGTAAAATTCACCCCTTATCCAAAAGCTACAGACATAAATCTTGTATGTTATCTCTTAAAAATCATTTACATTTATGTCATGAAGTCACTCATTTATGGTTTTGCATGCATTTTCATTGATTGGCATTGCTTATTTATGATTTTCTGCAAGACTAAGTGAATGAAAATCAAATCCTTACTTGTTTGCATTGTTGGATTGCTAATGAGGATTTGTGTTGATCTTTGATCAAATATTATTAATGTTTCATCTTTCATTTAAAAACTGTTATATTGTTTGAAATCAATGATTAAAAATAAATTTGATTAATATTTTAATCCTCACATGATTGTCTTTTTGTTTGATAGGAATAAGGAAAAGCGAGGAGGGATTTTCATTTGTGCAAGGAGCTTGCAAGAGGAGATCTTTGAAGAAACTTGGAGATAAATTGAGCATTAAATTTTGAGTTGATAAAGTGTTTTTTAATGCTTGGAGCTTCCGTTCTATGCTTTAATTTTTTGTTTTAGACTAACTCACTTCCTTTTGGGCTCTAAAATGAACATTATAAAGGCTTTCAACTTTCATTGCAAAAGGGATTAAAATGAACTTTAGGACACAAACTTACTAGATTTGGTTTTTGGATTTAACAATTGAACAAGGAAAATCTTCACAGTTGATTTGGTGCTTAAAAAAATTCATTATTGTTTTTTGGACTAAACATGAACATGTGCTACTTTGTTTTGTGATTGATTACTCAAACTAACACCATTGAAAATATGTATGCGCTTCTCTCACACCTCATGGAGATCTTGAGAATCAAAAGGATTTTTGGTGGTCTTAGGTTGGGATAAAGTAATTACCACCACACTTCATTTTGGGAACTAAAATTGAACAACAAACTTTGCAAGTGTGAGTAGACCTATTGCATGTGTTCTCCCTTTGTTTCTAAATGAAGGTTGATCGAACTATGAATATGTTTGCTCGCTTTTGTTTATCTTAGAGGGCCTGCCTTGGGGAAAAAGTACTCACCCAAGGGAACAACTCAACCGGTAACACACGAAAGCCAAGAGTATTTTCAGTCAAGATATAAATGTGGGTATTGGAATAAACACCAGTATCACATGGTTGGATCTGACGAGAAGGGAAACAATGGTCTCTCACCACATTGGGTCAACTCCTACGAACAAAAAGTATAAATTAAAACCCTTATTGTAGAGAGGCCAAAATCCCTATCTATTTGTTGGTGCAAGAATGGTCATTCTGAAGCCACCCCACACTTTTATGGTCTTTAGTAGAAATGGAAAGCATTCCATGGGAGTTTCATGGGTGTTGATGCTTGGCTGCCCCATATAAGTGAGTACTATGGAGGGGAGCCAGTGGGGTCAAGCATCTAACCATTCACTAAAAGATAAGCATAGCTGGACTTGTCCAAGTGGGGACATAACAAATATAGTCTTTCATATCCATAAGGTTGTGCTTGTTCAAAAAAATTTGGAAACAAACATTTAACATCATTGTCAAAATTTCAAACCCTTTAGGAGGAAAATACAATTGACCAGATTCATGTGTTATTGCTTGCCCTTGGGATTTTATCCTTAGAGGTTTCTAAACACTTGGATTTACATCTCAATTTTCCTACTAAAGTTAAACAATAGGTAACCCTTGCGTTGACTTCATTAAAATTCCACATAACATACTTTGTGGGATTCAAAGAAATTGAGACATTAGACATCTAGTTTGGAAATCTAATCAAAGAAGTTTTTTTGGTAAAAAAATATCACTAAGCAAAGATAACAAAATTTTCTCACACGTGTTAATCCCTCATGATTTCCAATAAATTCAAAATCCCAAAACAAAATTCCTTGAGAAAAAGTTCAAAATTTAGGAGTCAAACTCGAAAGGTCATCAAGAAATACATTAGGAAATGCAATCAAAAGCAACAAATCAAAATAAGCAAAAAATTCACAAGGTTTTATAGACTCATTCCTTTGAACAATCCAAAAATGTATGCTCAGTTTGAACCACTTCTTAGTTACAGAGGTCCTTAGAAGTATCGTATATTCTTCAATACCGAGGTCTAGTAAACAAGTGTCTTTTTAGGTACATCCTAGGATCAAAATAAAATTTTCATCCATCTTTGAACATCAAAGCCAAAATCATCTCATCATCAACTCTTCAAAAATCTTGGAAAAATCCTTCATGTTAAGCTTTGGGAAAATCATTTGAAACCAATCCAAAATCACCTTGTTTGATTGAATGTGTGTAGATGCATCCTTCTCCACATATTTGATCAAATTATCAAACCTTGTGAAAAAATCCCTTGATAACATCCAACATCTTGGAATTTAGGAGTACATTATTAATATCATCTTGTTTGGGTAGGTTTGTTTAGATGAATCCTTCTTCTCACACCTAGACAATTAGCATCTTGTGAATGATTTAACTCTAGGAAAACATCCAACCTCTTAGAGTTTATGAGTCCATGAAAATATGAATCCAAAACAAATCAATCCCAAATCAAGTCCTAAATTTTAACATACCCTTCAATATTTTCTCAATAGTTCCAATCATCCATCAAACATCCATCTTACATCCATATCATTATCACCCTTTGATCCTTAAATCATCCTAAACTTTCTCTTTTGTACCTAAAGTTAGATCAATCCAAAGAATTAGAGAATTCACCTTCCACATTCTTGAAGATTGATCCCTATTTTATGGTGAAAACTAGGTCACAACACAAGAGGAACATGGAATCCAACAAAGAAACATCTACTTTGAGTGACTTAAGTCAAACTATTCCCGAAATGAATCCCATTGGGTCTGGCAGTCTCATAATTAATCTTCCTCCATTTTCGCAAGACCATCAAGAGGAAGGTGTCCAAATGGAGGATCTTACCAATAATCCCTTTGGAATGTCACATGAGGAAATCACTGAATAATTCAAAATCCAAAGAATCATAAGATTATCAACATCATGATGAGAATTAATCCCTCACTTCACATACTTGAATTAGCAAAGGGGCTAAACTCCCCTCCGATTTTGATGTGAACACTATTGTGGAACCATGTTTTGGAGTCATGCCTCCAATATCATCTACCATCCCCATTTCATCTACCTCGTCATTTCAAAGCATCACTGAAAACATCCCACAAATCACATCATCCATTGCTCCAATGCAGCCCATTGTTAATAAAGGAAGTGCATTTCTTAATGCATTGCAAACACATCCTCTCATAAACAATCAAGATTTGTATGCAAACACCATCTTGGGACAAACTGTACCCCAAAATCCATTGCATACATATGTCCCTCTAACCTTTCATGATCCAAATGACCCATCATCATCATTCTGTGCAACACCCCAAACCTCTCTTCCCATAACCTCACAAGGAGAGGGTGACATGTTCAGACCAGGGGGCATTTTCAACACTACACCATTTCCTCAAGAGATCATGTCTCTCACATTTTCACCACTTCCACCATTTCCATCATCATCTGCACCACTACTTGACTTAGGGCTTCCACCTTTACCAAATATCAATCAAAATCAAATGAACATCTGGAACATCAATCAAAGCATCATGCCAAACTCTCAAGACTTGTCATCAACATCACAACAATAGATGACAACTACACAAACAATCACCACATCATCAACCACCCCCCTAACATCTCAAAACATGATCTCTCAAGGACCAACCACATCGATTGCACCATCCACCACTCAAACCCCAATAACTAACATGACAATGCCTCTCACCACCACAACAAGCACCATTTTGAATCCACCGCCACCTCCACCACCACCAAGCTCCAACAAATCAAGCCAATATAGTATGGCTTTGCAAGCTGCTCAACAAGTTTCCTATCAAAAGGCATTTCTGCAAGTACAAAAATAACAAGCCGCACAACTAGCTACTCAACAAGCCACACAATTAGCTGCCCAACAAGCCACTCAAGCTGTGCAAGCTGCTCAAGTTGCCCAAGCTGCATTACAAGCACAATAGGTTTCCCAAGCCCAAATCTTATTGCAAAAACAACAACAACAAGTAGCTCAAGCTTAGGCACAAACTCAAGCCGCACAAGCACAAGCTCAGGCTCAAGCTCGAGCACATGCTCAAGCTCAAGCCCAATATCAAGAACAACAAACACAAGCACAAGCACAATATCTTGCACAAAAACATAGAACACAACAACAAGCATATCAAAAAATGCTAAAGAAATATCAAGAACAATAGGAAGTAGCCCAATTAGCAGCTCAAAAACAAGCATTGTTGGGACAAGTGCAAGAACAAGCTCAACAATAGGCATTAATAGCACAATAGCAATAGGACCAACAACAAGTGTTGTTGATACAACAACAGTTGTAAGCATACTTGGCTCAACAGTATATGCAAACATGATCCATCAATATACCAACCAATCCACCCACCCCACTAACAATCGAGCCACATAGAAACACTTTCATCCCCCCCCCCTAATCCACAAAATGATGCCACAACACAAATCAAGTTGCTCTCGAAACAAGTGTTTGACCTTCAATCAGGGCGAACCACGAAAACACCCAACAACTTGTGTCCTTATCCATTCAAAAAAAGTCTTGTAATGAAACCATTCTCAAAGGGATTTGAGATCCCTAAATTCTATAAATACCATGGGACGGGAAACCCTGAAGATCACATTAGGGAATTCTAGGTTCATTGCATGGAAGTCGCATATGATGATACCTATCTGATGTGGCTATTTCCTAGGAGTTTGGCTAGCCAGGCCATGGAATGGTTCTCCCACCTACCTACAGACATCAAAACATTCCAAGAAATCATAGACGCATTCGTCAAAAACTACGCATGCAATATCACCATGGATGTCAATTTAGAGGAACTCTCAGCTCTAAAAAAAGGTAAGAATGAATCATTTGCTTCATTCCTACAATGATGGTGATCCAAGGCCAGTTAGAGTAAATGGGTCATGCCCGAGGAACAAGTATGCACTATCCTATCCAACCTTGAAAATCTCTTGGCATTCCATCTCAAAGTCCAAGAGATCACCATGTACGACCAGTTGAATTCCAAGACGCTTAGCATCGAACAATCCCTTATGACACAACCTGAAGGATCAACTTCACATCCTGAACAACAGAACAATCGTCCATCTACAAACTATAATGACAAACATTACACATGGGAAAGCAACAAAAATGTTACCAACGATGGTGTCGTCGATGCCAAAGTTGTCATCAGTGCCCCTCAGCAAAACACACTCGCACCACAACAACAAATCCAAAGCCATTATCAAAAAACCATCAAGCGAACACAACACAACAACCAAATAATCAAGCGATGAATAACATCAATGATCAAAGGGGACCGCCCCTGCATAACAAGAATTCCATCAAGAAAAAGTACACCACTCTTGGGGAATCACTCGAAGTCATCATGAAGAAACTAATAAATGAAAACCTCATCAAGATCCCCACCTATGAGAACTACCAAGAACCAAATGTTAAACCTCCTTGGTACAACAAAAATCAGCTCTTTGACTTCCATAAAATCAAAGGACACACCACTAACAATTGCATGAGGTTAAAGAACATAGTCCAAGACCTCATTGATCAAAGAATCATAAATTTGGAACAACCAACAAGAAACCAAAACCTCAAACTATACACAAACCTAATGCCTAACCATAACAATAAAGGGAACAATAACATTGATAAGGGCAAAGGCATCTTCAAAAACATGAATCATGTGTGCGACCATGTCGTCACATCTCTGGATGACTACTGTGCTACCATCACCATCAAAGAAGCCCATGGTAATTGTGGAGTCACCATAAGAGGCGGAAAAGTTACCATCGCAGGGTCATCTGAGCCAAACAAAGCACCCAACCCTAGATTTTTCCCCAATGGTTACAATGTCCTTGATCAGCTAAAAAGAACCCTGACACAAATCTCCATCGTGGAGTTACTAAAAATATCATCCACCCACATGAAAATCCTTGAGGAAGCACTGACTTCATCCACTACCCATGTAGATCTTGATGCGGAAAAATTCCAAGCTATGGTCAAAAACATCATCACTCCAAACCTCCTTACGTTCTCCGATCAAGACTTTCCCACTCAACCATCTCACAACCATGCACTCCATTTATAGGTCCTGGTGCATAAAAAATAAAGTCAAGCGAGTCCTGGTGGATGGAGGTGTAGGTTTGAACATTTGTTCCCTCAAGCTCATTAAGAACCTAAAAATCTCGGAGGATTCCATTGACAAAGGAAAATGTATTACAATCAGAGCATATGATGATTAGGAAAGAGTCTCCCAAGGCACAATCCAAATCCCTATTGAAGTAGGGCCAACTTTCATGGAAACTACCTATCAAGTCCTGGAATTTGACTTGCCTTATAACATTCTCCTAGGATGTCCATGGATCCATGCAAAGCAAGCAGTAGCATCAACTTTCCATCAATGTGTCAAATTCAAATACGAAGGACAAGAGGTAACCATCCATGGAGATCCTCAACCATTCTCCTACTGCAAGAACCTTGAGGAAAAATACTACAAAATACCTCAAGTAAGTAAAAATGATGAAGGCCCATCAACACCGTACATTGATCTAGCCACTCTCGCTCTCACTTATGCGACAAAGACACCCACCACTCCCGCCATCCCCACCATCTCTGATATCAAATTCATCGTCCAAGATAATGGTTGTAGAAACTACATAATTCCTAAAAACACCTTCATGGTAGGAGAGTTACCACAATATCCCAGATTAAGAGGATATCCACAATCAAATGAAGAATCCACATCCCAAACATCCCCTGAAGAATATCCCAACTTTAGAAGTTGGGGAGATCTCAGACGAGAAGTCGTAGAGGAAGACCCATCTCATCTCTTATATCAAGATGATAGACTAGCATCTAATCTACCAATGGATGATATAAGTAAAGGTTTGCAAATGATGCTCGCAATGGGCTATGACCGAAACAAGAGACTTGCACAAAATGAAAATGGGCTTATAATACCCCTCATTCTTGAGATGCGAATTATAAATATTGGCCTTGGATGTACCCCTCTGAGTATAACCATACGTGGACGAGGTCCCCTAGTTAAAGTAGTCAAGACTCCTTATGAACCAACACTAGCTGAACTTTGCTTACCTATATCCGCTAGTCGTGTGTTAGATAATTTCACTTTTGATATAACTGATGTTTGTAGTAGCAGTGATGATGAGGATCCCATAACCAACTGACCTACGCTCTTTGAGGATACCACCCTTCTCATGATTAGCACCTTATCCTTTGAGTCAGACCATCAAGATCATGAAATCTGCCTAGTTTACCCCCAACTCATCGATTATGACCAACGTGGACCACAAATTCTTGACACATTCAAAATTGATGAGGCACTCTCAGAATTCATGGGACTATGGAATAATATTCCATTTGGGGATCACAAAGTAGGATTCATCATTGAGCTAGATACACATGCATACTATGGGGAAATGATTGAATCCCTCAGTCGCAAAAGCAAAAAATTAAGAATAATCTCTCGGTCCTTGAGTGAAATCCACACTATGGAACTCTCCAACCCAAAAAAAGTAAAAAGATAGGATGCATCCAATGGTGAAAACCTCTCTGAGGCGCTTGAGGATGGGGGATTTAATCTTCCTTTCAGAGCTCTTCATTAGGAAAAATTGGCAGTCCTAGTAGAAAAATGCAATCCAGTTAATCTAGAAACAGAGGAGACCCCACACATCACATTCTATGCATAATCATTACTATCAGAGGAACAAGAGCTCCTAGCATCCTTTTGGAGAGAAAGACAAGTTAATTTTGCATGGAGCTATGTAGACATGCCAGGGCTCGATCCAGAAATTGTAGTTCATCACCTAGCAGTATACTCTGAAGCAAAGCCCGTTAGACAAAAGCTCAAGAAAATGCACCCTCAGATCTCCATGCTAGTCAAAATGGAACTAATGAAGCAATTGGATGCAAGATTCATTTGACCAATAGACTATCCAGAATGGGTTTCAAACCTGGTTCATATCTCTAAACCTGATGGGGGCATCAAAATTTGCACATATTTCAAGGACTTAAAGCATGTCCAAAATATGATTTCCCATTGCCCAACATTGACATGATTGTAGACATGATGGTGAGACACGAAATGCTTTCCTTGATGGACAGTTTCTCGGGATACAACCAAATATTGATTTCTAAAGAAGACCAACACAATAAGGCCTTCACTTGTCCATGGGGGATTTACTATTGGAATATGATGCCATTCGGCTTGAAGAATGTAAGAGCAACATACCAAAGAGCCATGATGTTAATCTTCCATGATATGATCCATAAAATTGTCAAAGATTATGTCGATGACATACTAGCCAAATCCAGAAAGAGGAAGGATCACATAGCAACCTTGAGTATTATTTTCGATAGGATGGAGGAATACAAGGTCTGATTAAATCCAAAGAAGTGTGTCTTCAGCATACAATAAGGAAAATTGCTAGGATACATAGTATCAATGAGAGATATTGAGGTAAACCCTGCCAAGGTAAAATCAATCCTTGAGATGGAGGCGGCCAACACATTGAAACAATTGAGAGGTTTCCAAGGAATACTTCAATCCATCTGAAGGTTCATAGCACAACTGGTAGATAAACAGAACCCATACTCTCACCTACTTCACAAGGAAGTAGCGTACAAGTGGGATAAAAAGTGTGAAGAAGCCTTCAATAAGATCAAAGAATATTTGCTTACACCACCAGTCCTCATGCCACTAATCCCAAGAAAACCATTAGTTCTCTATGTGTCAGCAACAACAATAGCCCTTGGAGCTCTCCTAGCTCAACATGGTGAAAACAAGACAGAAAGGGGCATATATTACATCAGCCACACAATGGTTGGGCATGAGTTAAATTACTCATTCATTGAGAAAGCATGTCTAGCAGTAGTGTTTGCATCATAAAAATTTAGACACTACATGTTGGCACACAAAGTCAAACTCATTGCCAAATTCGACCCCCTCAAGTACTTACTATCAAAGGCAATGCTCATGGGAAGAATGGCTAAGTGGGTTATGATATTATTAGAGTATGACATTGAATATCTGGATTAGAAAGCAATTAAAGGTCAAGCAATCACAGATCAGCTTGTGGAAGCACCGATGTATTCAGAGAACCCTCTCATTTTACAATTTCTAGATGAATCCATCTTCAATCTCAACATAGTTGACCACTGGAAACTCTACTTTGATGGCTCATACACACAACATGGATCAGGAGCCGGTGTATTCTTTATCACCCCACAAGGGGACTGCATACCTAGATCATATAAATTGGTATTCCTCTGCACCAACAACATTGTAGAATACGAGGCTTTAATCATAGGTCTTAGAATAGTAGTGTAGTGGCACATCATGGCCCTCAGAGTATATGAATACTCCCAACTAATAATAAACCAAGTGAACGGCGAGTACCAGACTAAGGATGATAAGCTCACTCCATACAAGAAATTGGTGGAGACTCTCAAGGAATCCTTTATCGAGATCACATTTGAGCAGATACCTAGAGCAAACAACAAAGCTATAGATGCCATGGAAATGATTGGATCCCTACTCAACATCCCTATCAATGTCTTGAAATATGAATTCTTGGTAGAGAAACTTCTCGTGCCTGCATTCAAGGTACCAGAATCAGAATTTATGTGTGAATTAATTGGTCTCGGTGATCCCCGGTACCATGAAATTTATACCTACCTATGAATAGGTGTCCTACCTACTGAATTACCCTCAACCTTAAAATGAACCTTTATCAAAAAGGTATCTTGATTCGTCATCCTAGGAGATACGTTGTATTGTAGGAGTATAGAAGGAACCTTATTATGCTATTTAAATGTTAAGGAGGCATTGACTGCTTTAACTGAGGTGCATAATGACATCTGTGGTTCGCACTTGAGTGGAATGACCCTCGCCAAGAAATTTCTAAGGATGGGGTATTATTGACCTACAATAGAAAGAGAAGCACATGACTATGTCAAAAGGTGCCTACAATGTCAAGAACATGGGGACGTCATCCATGCTCTAGCTTAAGAACTTCATCCCATCATCACACCATGGACCTTTTCATAGTGGGGACTCAATCTTATTGGAAAAATCACTCCCACTTCATCTAATGGCCACAAGTTCATCATAACCGCCACTGAGTACTTTACCAAGTGGGTGGAAGCCATACCCATAACATATAACTGGGAAGCAGATATCAAAGTTCATCCTAAACTATCTCATTTTCCGCTACGGTGTCACACAGCCATTATCTCAGATAATGGGACACCATTTAAGAATTAGGATGTCCGTGACTTGTGTGAAAATTTCAAAATCCAACATTGCTTCTCCACCCCATACTATCCCCAAGGCAATGGCCAAGCAGAAGCCATAAATAAAACCATTTTAAACATCCTCAAGAAAAAATTCAATGGCGTAGGTTGTGACTGGCATTTGCAGCTAAATCTCATCCTTTGGGCCTACTGAACCAACATCTACACACCCACTGATGCCACCTCCTTCTCCCTGGTGTACGGATTAGAAGTAGTACTCCCCATTGAGATTGAGCTCTCTTCACTAAGAATATCACTGCAAAACCTCATCATGGATGAAGAGTACTGAGTGTCAAGACTGAGTAAGATGGAGCTACTAGATGAGCAGTGTATAGACGCTTTAAATTATTTGCAAGTCTATCTGAATAGATTCAAGAGGAGCTATAACAAGAAAATTAGAAGTAGGAATTTCCAAGTTGGAGAACTGGTACTAAAGGAAAATCAGGAGAATGTCCCAAATACAAATAGTAAAGGAAAATTTAAACCCAGTTGGCTGGGAGCATTTGTTATCACAACAAGCTATAAGACAGGGGCATATCATTTATCAACACCTGAAGGGGAACCTTTGCAAGAGCCCATGAATAACTCCCATCTCAAAAAGTTTTATGCATAATCTTTCAAGGTATAGAACCCAAAAAATCAAAAAAATTAAAAAATGTCCTAAAAAAATGATTACATTGGTGAAAACCTGGCAAACAGGCATCTTGGTGACAACAAAAAAAATCTAAAAGAAAAATAAAATCTAAAAAAATTACAAAAAGGATTAAAATAATAAAGAGAAAAATTTCTCCTCTGGTGAAAACCATTTCGGTGGCACTTTGGGAAAATACCTTGGTGAAAACCTGGAAAATAGGCACCTTGTGTAAATAAACACTTTCCATCCACCAGGATCTTTACGGCTTGTTCTGCATCATCCATCATCCATCACCCATCCATTTGACATCCATATCATAGCTTGGTCACGTGTTTGTATCATGATCCCTCCTAGTACTACTTGGCCCATCCTTAAGGTCAGTTTGTCCCGCCTTTATCCCAGAGTAGTCTATTACATCACGCTTGAGGATGTTCTCATCAAATCAGATTCGTGTACACTCTTGAAGTCCTAAAATCAGAAAATCCAAAAATATCAAAAAATCCAAAAAAAATCCAAAAACATCAAAAAATCAAAAAATCCAAAAACATTCAAAACATATCAAAATCCCAAATCAAGTCAAAAAGTCAGTCAAAAAGTTAAAAAATAGAATCATCAGTTGAACTATGGGTCTCTAAGCTTTGAACGTAGGCAAGGTTGATCTTTGATCATCCCCTGAGACACTTAGATCAGTCCTTTAAGAGCCTGTCATAATAAACTAACATTTCATTAAATATATCTTCACATGTAAATTGGTCAAGTCGTCAGTCGAACTATGTGGTCTCTACGTGTATAATGTAGGAAAGGCTAATCTGTTCATTAGCCCCTGAGGCCCCTAGGATAGGTCCTTAGGTTAGTCTTTTGGTCAAAATCTCAGAAAACTTGAAAACATTTGAAAATCAAAAATCAAAACATTTATAAAATCTCAAAAAATACCAAAAATAGCCTCAAAACATTTCAAAACTCCAAAAACATCCAAATATTTGAAAAAAATCTGTCTGTCTCATCTCGCTTTCACCTGCAATAACATCACTCATAATAAATGATCATCATCCTCAACCTTTGGTAAAAAAATTGGAAACAAGTCTAGCAGGTGAAAAGTGAACTAAAAACATCAAGTCTCAAGTTTAAGTTAGTACATAAACAAGTTGGTCAACTCTTTATGCCAATAGCCTATCATCCAATCAATCCCATTTCAATCATCTGATAACATCGTGTCCTAGGATGTATCCTTCCTAGAATGGGCATTATTTATCAGAAATAACACTTTGGATAAACGAAATGATGTGTCGCCATCCACTAACATGTCCTAAGATGTATCCTTCCTATAATGGGCATTATCTTTTGGGAAATAGTTTCAGTTCTTATCCTTAAAAACACATTTCCTTTTGGTTAGCGGTATTGAAGAACATCAGCTTGTTTGTTTACTTTATCTTTGTCTTTTGACTTATCTCTTTGGGCTCATTCCAATAACCTCTTGATGATTTCCAAACAAATGGATTTAGAGAGATAGGAATGGTGCAATGATCATTATATTTTTTCTATTGTGCTTGTTGGACGTTATTGTAATATAACTTAGCGAATACTTGCTTTGTTAGATATGTATGGAGGGTGTTTTGGGCAACTTGTTGACTATTGCATTGATAGGTTATACCTTTCCATGTTTTGGTCCAAGATGTTTGAAACTTATAAAGTGCATCCTAGCAAGGTTTTCGTCTGTTAGGTGTGAACAAGAATTCTCCTATCTATTTGTCGAGTCAAATTCCATCACACTAAGTGCAACACCATCTTGGTTCTTTATACCTTGATGCATCATGCTTGTGTGTGTTATCAAACATAAGGTAAGTGGCCCTTTTAAAATCCCAATTCTTGATAAACAAATCATCCATTTCTCATCATCATCTCTCATAAATTTGGCTTGTTGGATCCTCTTGTCATCATCTAATCTCTTCTTTTTTGCACTAACATCATACCAAAATAGTTAATCATCATCATCAGTGCATCCATCCTGCATCCACAAACCATCAACATTATACACATCATCTCACATAAATGTTCATCATCATAATATAGACCTATTAGTATAAGCATCTCATAAAACCATACATTTACATAAAACATCCAATGCATAATCATATAGGCATTATCGCATCATCCATCTCACATGCATTGCATTAACATTTAAGTTTTTTAGAATAATATAGATTGGTTATTCTAAGCATCTTAAAACCATCTCATTTTCATCATCATCATAACCATCCATTTTGAACATCTTTATCGTGAGATCAACCCTCAAATCGAATCTTTTCGCTCGATCTCTCTAGGGGGAAATGTACTAGTGTACTTCTTTCCACTGAGGCATCTGAAAAAAATCAGAAATTTTTTGAATTTTGATCGCGGTAAGTTATTTTTTTGAACCAATGCAACAAGTACATTGCTTCAAAGAGGGAAAAAATGTAGACATTCAAAATTAGCATTTTGCATTTAATCAAATGGGTATGTGCAAGATCATGATGGGCCAAAAAGTGGCAATATTATGGGTATTTGTAGGGTATGTGGCTGATGACCTTTTTTACCTTTCAAATTGATGAAACAAAAGGCTTTTGTGAGGAGATTCTCAGTTTCCCACCAATATAAATTATGCTTTTAATTTGAATTTAATAACTAATAATTATTTATTTTCTATTAGAATTATGGGACTAAAGTCCCTCGATCGAGAAATTGATTGAAAAACCATCTATAACTTTCTCTTAAATCCAGATCACATTTTTGAATATGAAACATGCGCTACATTTTATGTTTTCACATACTATAGGATTAAAAATAAAAAATAAATTTTCATGAAGTTTTGACCAAGTTAAGGTGGTCGACATAATGAAGTTTTTATATTTTTAAAATTTGTAATAAAAGTTCATAATTGTAATTATTTACTTGGAAAGAAAGTTCACACTGCATAAAGTCCTCCCACCATGTTCCTATAAAAAATATTATCATTTTATTATGGTTAGTGGTCAGACAAACACTCTACTTCTTATTTTTCCCTAAAATTTAAGTACTACTGCATTGAAATTTTAAATTTTCACCAAATAGATTTTATTTATTTTTAAATAAACCTAGTATTTTAGAAACTAAATTCAATTTTAAACAGATTATATTCTTACATATTTTTGAAATAATATAGATAACTTATTCAAATTTTTATGTCAAGTTGCCTAACATTGATTTTTTTGAATTTTTTGCCACTTAAGGGCCTGTTTTTTCCATGATGATCCTGCACATACCCAAATCCATTCATCAAATAAATCAAGTTCATTAAATTCAATCACTAAAGTCATCCATTTAAATTAAATAAATCATATTTATTTAATTTAAGCCTAACATCGCCCTCTTTGATTAAATAAATCAAATCTTTATTTAATTGAATCTAAAATTATCTTCCATCTCTTTTTGATTTAGTTTAATCCTTAAATCTAAGTCAAATGAGTCAAATCACCTAATCTTCTTTTAAATTCACTAAAACACGATTAAATCTAATCTAATGCATGTCACATTCTGTAGATTTTCCCACTTGCAGAAATAAAGGATTTTAATTAATTTATTAAATCCTCATTTTCCCTCAACAAGGCATCTTTGGAGAATATTCCCTCAAGTTTGAATTCAAATCAAGTTGAGTTGTCCCTTCCAACATAGCATTAATTCTCCTCTTACATGTCCCCCACTTGGCATTTAAGCCCCTTTTTCTCCCTCCAACAAGCCAAATTTGAAATTTGAAAAGGCCACCTAATGTCATTTATTGGCACATTGAGGTCAAAACTTGCACATCCTCCATCCACTCACATTTGGGCAAGTGGCTCCTTCCTATTGGTTGAATCTTTGTCCCACATTCACCCATTTTGTAGATTTCTCCATCCTATCATTCTAAAAATTGGAGGTCTCATTCCTCATTTTACCATCCACAATCTTCATGCAAAGTTACTCTCTCCATATTGAGAGTTAATTTTTCCCATTATCATTTGCATGATTGATTTGACAAGGGTTGGGAAAGGGTCACTTTTCACAAAAAGGTTGCACCAATCCACTATGGGATTGGTATGCATTTGTGCTTCTTTGATACTTTCAATTAGTTTATTTGGTCATTTTTTTTGTGAAGTATGGTGCATTATCTCAGAGGAGTATTTAGTAGATTTGCATGAACTAACCTTTGTCATGGATTTTAGAATGTATGTAGATTTTATTGGTACTCATGGGTTATAATTTCCCTAAAGCATCAAACGCTTGTTACAATTATAGAATTTGAGATAAAAGAGACTTTCTTCACATTCACTCCATGCCTTTAAAACTTGCAAAGCGCTATTAGTCTAACAACAAAAACACATTTGTGCATGCATCAGTGATTAGATAAATCTAAGAAATTAAGCTACATGTCGAGAAAGAAAACATTTTATTTTTTACCTTAGTAGGGTATCGTTGAACAAGATAGCATCGCAATTTGAGATTTGGGAATCACTTTGGTGAGAATGGGCATTGCTCTGTAGCAAGACCAATGAGCATGATAGCATTGGTATATTGCTCATTGTCGCTGATAACAATAGCATCAAAGTTTGGAATTTAAAAGCGTCCGACTAGTGAGTTTGAGCATCACCATTTAAACTTTATGATACCTCTAGATTAAATATGTGTCGCCATATTTAAATTAGCATCAATAGATTAAATATGCATTGGTGTTTGAAA
>VDFB02000008.1:115228545-115274738 GCA_007258455.2 Sequoia sempervirens | reverse complement strand
GTGGAGACAAGTGTTTTACAATTTTTAAAGAAAATATTAGGGGAGAGGGCCTAGTAGTCATGCACTCTAACTGCGCGCTTCTAATTATCCTACGTCGAAATTTCAAATCACTCCCAATTTTTTACAGCAGCTTACTTTGCAAGTTATCTACTTGTAACTAAGGTTTCAGGGCCACATCATCAATTATGTTGCCACATCAGCATGTGTTTTTGTCAAGGTGTCCAAAAAGGCCCAAAAAATAGTGAAGACCAATACTCGTGCATTACATCATGAGTAGTTGAGCGCTAATGTGGTATCACATGATTGATTACTTTTTAGATCAAAAGCATACATTTTGTTTAATTATGGCTAGTCAAATCACAACTATTGGGTATTACGATTGAGTGCACGACTATTGGACCCTCTCCCCTAAGGCATGGGTGTTATAGGCGAAGGCATAAGTTACTTTTTCCATTTAATAAGAAAGCATTAAATGCAATGGCAGGCTGACTGACACACATGTGCAGGTCTGACACAGTTAGTTGTTGCAGTAGTAACTCTATGTATAAATGAGGCGATAATGGATTGGTACGCTCTCCTCCTTGCAACCGGCAAATACTACATTCGAATCCTAATATTATTTAAATTGTCAAATTAAATGTTCAAGTATTTATCCTAATATTATTTAAATTGTTAAAAAAAGAGCCGTGTAAATATTCAAGTATGAAAATCATTTCTTCAGCTGACTCTTTGTCCGGAAGGAAGTTTATCATAGTCTGGTGAGGAAACGTTTAATTCACTACCACACTTCATTAGTTTAATGCACTCCCACACGTCATTAGTTTGTCAGGAAGGATGCTTATCATCGTCTGGTGAGGAAATGTTTAATGCACTACCATACTTCATTTGTTTAATGCACTCCCACACTTTCATTAGTTTGTCCGGAAGGATGTTTATCATAGTCTGGTGAGGAAATGTTTAATGCACTACCACACTTCATTTGTTTAATGCACTCCCAACATTAGATCGCCTACGTATTTACTGAGGATGGAGGAGGATTGCAAAAATATGGTCATTTAGGTGATTGCACAATACTCGACCTTCGCCTCTCTCGTTCTCGATTCCTTGCTCAAGATCCAGCATTCTCAGTGTTCTCGATCACTTTAAGAGGGAAAGAGTTTTTAACAGACAAACTAAGAGTTATTGGAGGCGTGGCTACCTTCTTCACTGCCCTCTTTGAACAGGGAAATCGAGTCTCATATCAGCAATAACTGCCACCTACACCCCATCGGTGTAATAGTTACCACGTAATTATTCTTGCACATCTCTGATACCCTCATTATTATATAATTCTTGTCTTACTTCTTTTCCCTTCCCAGTGCAGTAGCATTTAAGCTTGCGAAGGAGGATCTGTAGTGTTATTAGGATAAGAATGAAGACGGCCAAGGGTAAACTGGCAGAAGGCCAGCTTGCTTCTAAGCAAAATGCTCATGATGATGGTGATTGTTTTGAAGAGCCTAAGATAAAACTAAGAGAGATTGTAATGAAGAAAACAGATGATGTAAGCTACATGGTCGATATAGCCAAGCGTGAAGAGCCCCTGAGTCCAGTGGCATGCGCCATGTCGGATGCATTGGTAGATAGTTACATCTTAACCATTGTGGGATTCGAGAGAGAAATCGACGTCAAGTCCTTGGAAATTTTACTGCGAAAAAATCTTGGGGAACACCAAAGATTTTCAAGCGTTGCAGTTAGCATTCTCTTCCTTACTTTTTCTTAATCTGTTTTACAGTGTATTTTTTTTCTTTTTAAGCTTTTATTTAAGGGTGCAATGAACAACATTTTTAGATCTTTGTTTTCCTCTGATTAGATGTTAGGATTGAGTGTCTCTCTTGGTGACTTGACATTTTCTACTGGATAAGTTAGACATAAATTTGGAAGAGCTTAAACAATGGGCAGGATCTGGTATTGATTTTGAAGCAAACAAAAATAGATAAATAGTTCGTAATATTCACGTCTCCCTTGTCATTCATGTGCATAGGAGATGGAAAAAATTACATATGTAATATGAGTGAATTGATAACACTAAAATAGATATTATATTTTACTTAGCAAACTTGTACGTATTAATATGTTAAAATATGTCCTGTGAAGCTCATTCAATGTGACCTAGCTAGATGTGTATCTGTATATTGGTGATACAGGTATTGATTCTGTCTAGTTTGAAATTTATCGTATGATTGCATGAAATGAACTGTGGAGTGCAGGTAAAGGACAAGTACAACAATCTGAAGTGGGTTCTCAGAGAGGTGGCGATAGAGGATCACGTGATTGTTCCATGCTTAAGTCTCTCCGCCGTAGAGAATCCCAACTTCGTAAATGAGTATACAAGCTCTCTAGCGACTGCTCCTCCACTTGACCCATGCAGGCCTCTTTGGGAAGTCCATGTGTTAAATGTTTCTTCTGGGGATGCAGCAGCCAGCCTTGTATTCAGAATCCATCATTCACTAGGAGATTGTGTCTCTATGCTTTCCCTCATAGTAAATTCTTCAAGCAAAGCTGCACATCCCAACGTGTCACCCACCATCCCACAACATATATCATCTGACCAAAGATCCACAGGCTTTCTGCAAATTGTTTACAATTTGTTTGCAGGGCTTTGGCTCACATTTCTAAGTCTGTTCGAGTATGGGGCCACTCTGATATGGAAGCGGGATAGGAATTTATTGATAGAAGAAAGCACAGCAAAAACTGGTTCAAAGCGTCTGGCGCATGTTACTCTCAGCCTTGATGATATTTGCTTTGTTAAAAATGCAGTTAATGGGGTGGGTAAAAATTTCTCTCTGCGTTTTATTGTGAATGAATCATATTCAATGTCCTTCTCATCATACTGTACTGGCATTTATCGTAGCAGAAAGTGTTAGTCTTACAGAAAAAAATTATGGCAGACATTGAACGACGTGATTATGGGAGCGCTTTCTGCTGGATTGGTGTGTTATATGAGCAGGCGACGATATGGTACGTGTGATAAACAATTTACTCCCTTTAAAATCTACTGACAATCTAATAGTAGTTATCCTTTTCTTATACCCTACTCAAGCTAAAAATGTCTCAGTTCCAGCGAAAATGAATTCGAGAGATGCAAATGCAACTGCAAAGCAACATCTTCCGTCAAACATAAGACTTCGAGCGATTCTTGCAGTAAATATGAGGCGGTATACCATGCTCAAAGTAATAGGTTCAATTCCCATTCCTCAAAATTCCTATTGAAAGTCTGTTTTTGTTGTGATATTTCTATAGGATTCAAGTCAAATTCATTGATCTATATTTCATTGTATATAAGATTCAAGTCAAATTCATTGATCTATATTTCATTGTATCTAGGTGATGCTCATAGAGGTGAAGCATTGGGCCTTTCCGATCGGTCCTACTTCAGCTCAATGAAATATGGATCAATGAGTTTGAGTCCGAATTATAATAGCAATATCACAATTTGACAAGTTGCGAAAAATACAGTTTGTTTTTGTGTTTAGAATGTCTTAATTTTAATTATGTGATTTCTTAATCATGATGGAATGAGTTTGTAGTAAAGTTTTTGTAATTTTTATTTTATAGGCTTTATTGACAGCTATTACTATTGATAAGTAAGAGGTATTTTTCCACAGCGTGTCAAATTATGATATTGCTATCAGGATTCAACCGTGTAGTTTCGAGTCAAACTCATTGACCCATGTTTCATGTATTTTAAAATCTATATATAAATTTTTCAAATTCAAAAATTAATATATATATATATATATTTAAAATGCACCAAAATTTTCATTTCATATCAAAACTAAATATGGGCAGGATCTAGATAAGAACATGGAAAACCCATCGAAAGCTATGTGGGGTAACAAACTAGGTTTCTGGATGATTCCGTTTCCGATGTTCCACTATGGAGATCCCCTTCAATACTGCCGTGTTACAAGAATGATGTCCAGGATAAAGAAGTTATCTTTCGAGGCCTCAATATCATACGCCATAACCAAACATATACCAACTAAGGTGATATTTCAACAATTAACAGTTAGATCTGTAAGATTTTTTTCAATACTTGCTTAGTCTGCAAAAGCTCCTTAAGAGCGAATATTTTTGAGAACCACAAGAAACAAAATGAGATCAAATTGATTTATAATTTCTTATTAGAAAACGACAAATATTTTAATGAAACTGCAGTTGATAGCGTACATTGCCAGTAAATTATGTGCAAGCACTACAGTAGGCTTCTCCAATGTGATGGGGCCTGTGGAACAGATCCAATACGGTGATAACCCCATCACTCACATTATTCCCACGGCTTACGTTAACTATCGTGTCGGTATTCTCATTCTCTTTTACAATTTTCTATTCAGAAATGTTTTCTGGCTTCTTAAACACCATTCAAAAGCGATTGTTCCCGTATGTATGCAGTCAATACAGATACATTTCATTAGCTACGCTGGAAAAGGAAAGCTGGTTGCGTTAGTATCGGAAGACATAATTCCTGACCCGCAGCAGCTTTGCGAGGATTGCGCAGATGCCCTGCAACTCATGAAAGAAGCAGCAGCTAAAACAACTCTACTAAATTATCTTGAAGAGAGCTCTTGATGTTCCCCGCCTCCCGTTGTAGACTAGTACTTCAATAAATATATAAATAGTATTTTAATAAAAATATGTACTGTAGATGCAATTGAGTGGTTATAATAATAATAATAATATGTACTGTAGATGCAATTGAATTGTTATAATATTAACAAGAGTTGCAGCGTAGTTCCTGCCTAGTGCTGGCAGGGCAGTTTTGCTTTGTCTTTGCTTTGACATGGATTTGTGTGTTTGGTTGCGGTTATTGGAATGTGATAGCTATGAATGAAATTAACTCAAGTAATCATCCCAATCCTTGCTGTATGTGTGTATATATGTACAGTAGATTGATTGTGTGTGTCCCTCCATATAGTTAGGACATTAATATGTCATTGATATAAATTAGGGAATGCATGCACCTCAATGCTTAAAGAGGACATTAAGCTTCAAACACCACTGATTAATCTTCCAGCTAACAAGGCATTAGCAAAAGAAGAGTTGACTTCCAGACAATTTGTAATAATTTGATGCCCTGTGTCAATAGGATCTCCAAAAGCAGGTATTCTTGTAGAGATACATGGATGGAGCAGGTTTGTGCTATTCTCTAGAGATACATTGATACCCTTTAAATTCCACAGTTCGCATGTGATATATCATGGCTTCGGCTATATATATATATATATATATATATATATATATAGTAATGTCGACAATGTTTTGTGCCAGTCAAAGACAAAGTGGTACAAAATCAAGCGGACCATGATTATGGTCAGCCCAAGTTTTATTGAATTTGTAAAGCTCTTGAACTTTCACAGAAGAAGCAAAAGGAACGAGTGACAATGTCTTGTGCCATTCCAACAAGCAGCATCATAGAATATATCAAGTAATGGATATAGTCAGAGTGGATCGGTTGTATTGACCAACAAATGGTTACAAAAAATTTATTTCCTGTTTAATCAAAACAACAAACACAAGATACATTTTCTTTGTCATTGGTGATTTTCAAAAACTGCCAATGCACCAGATGACTTAGCTTGGACCATTGGTTGTGTTATTCTTCATTTGCTTTTGCTTTTCTGAATTCATATATTTAAACAATGCCACAATGATACCTAGAAGGCCTAATTCTCAATGAAACAAAAAATCAGCCCTTCAAATTTGATCAATAAGAGTCAATAAACTAAGAGAAGCAAAGAGTAGGAAATGTACGATATATCAAGTTTAGCAAAGAAAATCGCCTTAAACAATCTATATACAATGAATAAAGATATGCAATACATACACATGAGTTGTCAAAAGAATTCATGGCAGTATCCACTATTTGTCTGGAATGCACAAGAGATTTCTAAAACAATCAAACAAATATGTAACTAAAATTAGTCCCTACAAAACTACCATGAAGAATAACAAACACTTGCATCACAAAGATGATCAGATACCAAAACAGTGCAATTTGATCGCTTGGAAAATTTCACACAAATTGCAATCTCTAACAAGTGCAAGCATATCGCAAGAAGTCATAAACTGGGAAAAATCCATCCCATGCTCCATCCTAGAATAAGGCCAACACTAGCAAGGCTTAAACCAAGAGCCACTGCAAGAGCACATGAACCATTCCTATTTGGTTTCTTTATCTTCTTGAATTTTCTTCCCTCGTGATTTAACAAGCAACACTAGTCCTTTTTTGTTACCACTTTCCTTCTCTTTAAGACTTCACAAGAATTACAAGCTAGACTACCTTGATCTTTTGATTGCAGGATTTTGAGTTGCCATCTAAGCTTTGAATTCTCAATCTGTAGTACTACCAGCCATTGTTTATATAATTTTCTATGTGAAGCTTCCCTGATAAGCAATTATAAAAGTTTTTCATTCTCCAAAATGACCACTTCAGTTGTTTTCTCCGCCTCTCTAGCTTATGTTTGTCAACATCATAGAGCTTCCAATATGTCTATCTTGGTGTTGTCGGTTTCTTTAGTTTTTGTGTTTCCATTTGAGTGAGATGTCCTATCATTACATTTTCCCAACATTAATGATTAGATTGATCCATCAGAAAGTTCAAACAAAATAAAACAATAAAAAGACTCAAGTCCTTTTGAAACTTTGGGTAAATATAAATCCTTGCAAAAAAATTTGCTTTGCTGAATCATAACAAGAGAAATCCTTAGATTAACTATATCTAGTAAGGCTTTTGTATGCCACATTTCAATTGTGTAGGTTCCCTCAAATGAGGGTTGTATGTGGTTCCATTAGTGTTTGTGTGTTTGTATAGAACTCATTTGAAATGTTCTTAACATGTATCAAGATAAGCAACAATTCAGACCAAATATGCATATGAAGATATACGAGAGTAAAGTTAACAATGCTTATGGGTATCCACTGTACTTTCAAGTGGGAACAATTTGAATTTTGAATAATTAACGACAACTATTGTGTAAACAAAAATAGTCGACAAAAGGAATGGGCCCACACCAACCGCCTTATTTAAGAATATCTTTACATCCTCTCATGTTAGTCAAAAAATTGATGAATCTGAATGGACAACTACTTTCCTAAACCATAAATAGGGCATGAAAGAAGACAATCTATGTGCAAAAACTGAATCTCACCAATTCTAAGGAAAAAGTCAATAATCCTAACTATAAAAATACTAGTTCTATTTCCTACTCATTTTCAGGAGCAACACAATTAAATGGTTGTTATGAAGCATCAAGACAGATGCAGATATTCAATTCTCAAAATTTAGATATCATTTTTTCTCTAAATATATAGGAAAGTAAATGAATATCCTTAATTTAATTTGGAATCATTTTATTAAAATGAAATTATTGTGGTTTGAGGAATCATTATTATGAAATTTCCTTAGTGCTTTCACCTTATGGTTTAGGCTTCCTTTATAATAGGTTGGTTGGGCTCATAAAATAATTATATTCTATAACATGATATGAGAAATATTCATAAAATTTTCCATAGATCTTTCAATTTTCTATAAATGCACATCCATCAATAAAATAGAAGGAACATATCATGTAAAATTACACAACAAAAGTTGTATGTATGCCTTAATAATTGAACAACACTGCTCGAGAAAAATGTGGGTTCAAGACACATAACTCAGAAAGATGCCTAGTTTCCTTTACTAGAGCTAATACAGTTGTTTGTACTCTTTCTTTAGAAAAATTCTCAAAATGGAGAAGAGCAAGACATTCAATAGAGCCTCCAAGCATCCAAATTTCCAGCAGTGGACATGTCAAAGCCTACAATTCACAAATTCAACAAATTGATCAGTCATTCTTATAGATATAAAATAATGGTAGGATCTAATGCTTTCTTTGTGAAAATATCATGATGAAGCTCAATGGTCTTTTTCTCTTGATAAATACAAACCAATCACATACATATCCCTTCGTTTCATTATCATAAGTTCATGAGACAAATTATATCACTTTCTCAAAAAACTAGAATAATAAAGGCTCATGCGCTTCAAAATCTTAGAAACATACCAGAAGAACCAAACGAAAAAAATAACATAGTTATCAGATTTGCCAAAACTGCAAAACTTGACTACATTAATATAAGATTGTGTTACATATTTTACAAAGAACAAATAATGATTAGTGGCCCAATCTTAATGTGGTTAAATCTCAAACCTAACTAAATGGTGCTCTACTCTCAAAGGCTACCTAGGTCAATTGTAACCCTATGTAGCTCCAAATTCTCTAATTCCAAGGTAGAATGATTGAATCTAGCATCTTCATTCAGGTCTATGGTCGATCCTTGAGTTAAATTGTAGTGAACTTGACCTGTATGTATAGAATGCTTAGAGCACCAATATTAGAATTCTTGATTGATATATTAGTTTTCCATGAATAGAGCTCCCAAATTATGCTTACACCATACTAAAGATTCTTAGAAACCTTGAACATCTTATTTCAAATCAAGCATAAGGAGGCAAGATTAGTTAGAGTCATAGCTCAATTTTCATTTGGCTTGTTGGTAGTGGAATTACAATTAGAAATAGTAATGGTAAGGGCATATTATGGAAGAGCTTAAATAGTAGGCACATTGTTTGCTATTTGGGGCATTCAAAGTTCCAAATAACAAAAAAGGTCTTGACTATTTACTTACAACTCATTAGTATTAGGCCTATTGTCCATCACAAAATTAGGAATTTGTGAATATGGCTTAGCTTTTGATCTTCGCCCTTAACATGAAAGCCTTGAGATGTTAAAGGACATTGTTTGTTTTATGCAAATCCCATCTGCACAACACGTTGAAGACCCTCATCCCAAATATTTGCAATCTACAAATACAAATTTGAAATATTCAATACATGCAAAGATTGAACTTAGAAAAGAAATAAGGAGTTGTCATTCAATACAAAGGAAAGTCCATAGAGGAAGAATACAAATGATATGGCAACAACATCACAGTGCACTTCCTCAAGTAAATTGAGAAAATCCACCCACAACATTGAGGTACCTAAAAAATGGAACCTCCATAGCCATCAATAAAGAGTGGTTGGGTATTGACTGTCCTTTTGAGTGGAACTTCTACTAGATTTCCCATTCCATGTTCCTCTATTCCATAGGCCACACCAACTTGGTCAGGAAAAAATTGTTGGTGGTGAAGCTGGGGAAATGCAACAGAAGTAATAAGGCCAAACAACATCTGTGATGATGAGCCACATGACTGGAGCATCTAGAATCATCACAAAACTACAAATGAGGATTCCTTCATACTTAATCCAAAACTCTTATTCATAAATCTTGTAGTTGTTTCATTCAATAAGCACAGAGTACAAAATTATATATGTTGAAATCA
Organism: Sequoia sempervirens; assembly: GCA_007258455.2. Taxonomy (NCBI): domain Eukaryota; kingdom Viridiplantae; phylum Streptophyta; class Pinopsida; order Cupressales; family Cupressaceae; genus Sequoia; species Sequoia sempervirens. Next base: position 115,265,336 of record VDFB02000008.1, on the reverse strand, counting down.
ATTAAATTTATAGATATTATTAAGAAAATAAAAATTATGAGTTATGTTTCTTTTTATCTCTTTGCCATAGATACTCTAGAATTTTAGAAATAGAGATTAAAGTTGGTAATTAATAATGATAAATTTTCAAGCAATAAGAAATTTCACATAAATAGGTTATAGCAAGATGATGGAGGGAGAACAGTCCCAGTTGGACAAGCATACAATTGGTTCTAAGAGAATAATTTGTTGGTTATTTGGCAATCAAGCTGCTCACAATCACAACTCACCTCACCTATAACAACCTATTCTAAAATTTTGAGATATAAAATTCTTGAGTATTTTAAAATTCTCAAACAATTGACATAAATTACATCTTTAGCAAAAATCCCTTCCATATTGTAATCCAATTTAGGGTTGACAATTGCAAGTTTCATAGATAAAAATTGTAACACAAAAAAATGAGAAGCAAGTTAAATCAATGCACAAGAAAAAACCGGAAAAAAGTTTGCAAATCAAATACAAGTAAACCAAGGATTGGCTATTGTTCTTTGTGAAAAAAATCTTTTGAGAGTCTTGTAAAACTTTAGTGCACTCAATCTAAATTGTAGTCTATAAATACAATGTAGAAGAGTGTGTGAGAAAGTTGCAAACCATGGAATTCTGTAAAAAATGAGATACAATAGCAAGAGAAAGCATAATTCATTATGATAATTGTTGATGAATTAGCTAAGGAGTATCTATGCTTAATTGTAGATCATTTCAGATAGTATAATTCAACAAGAAAATTGTGCATAATTAAATGCTCTAGTTGATGAATTAGCTATGGAATATAGCTAAGTCAATTATGGATCAATTGAGAATCATCCAAATGTTCTATAATTTCATAGCTTCAAGATTTCTCCTTCAAATTTTATTTCAACTTTAATCACTCTATTTTATTTCACATGCAATTGGTTCATCTATATTGAGTTATTACTTGAATTAGATTGCACTGGTTCCATTAAACAAATCAAACAACCTTAAATAATTGTTAAAGAAATGATGAATGTTCATCTAAGTCTCCTTATCTACCATTTCAAGCAAAATGAAAGTTCTATGTCCAAGATACCTAAATGGGGGATCATGACAAATCACATGATAAGGATTCATTCAGAAGTGTTGCAAGAGAATACAAAGGTATTGCTAGAATACTAACCAAAGTAGCAACACTTTCAGGAATGTTCAAGGTATCTGCCCAAATTTCACTCTATCTTGGTCAGCAAATGGATCTGTCCCAACATATTTGACTTACTATACACCCATGATTACCCATTTTAGACTCATCCACTTAGACATCTTGCAAAATTTCATTGTTTGAGAAAGATATACACTGCATTGCCTATTAACTAAGTATTTAACTTATGTTGCGTAATTTTAGGCCCTAGGACACCCACAATCCTACAATCTATACCAGTGATGGCTTAAATACCCCTCAAATACCTGGTACCCATTTCCCATAATATTGTTGCTTTCCTTTCAAACCCATGTTCACTTAGCTTACAATTATAGATCTTGTAAGGACATTTTCATTAATTTAAAGGTATGCATGAAAAACCCTACCAAGTCCACCAAGTCCTATTTCGAAATCAATAGTATTATTTTTTTCTATCATGGATAGACAAGAAAACAATATCCAAGACACAATTGTAAATTAGAATGAATGAGATTCTTAGATATACAGTTTTCTGAAATTAGTGTTTAAATTCTTAAAACAATAGTGGCAGTATTCTAGATTAAGAAATCATCAATAAAAAAAATAGGGTACACCATCCATATTTGAAAAAAAGAATAGATCTTGGAACCCATTGTTTGTTTACACTAATTGTGCCTACTCTTCAATTGATGCTTGTAGTGGCATGTTATAGGCAATAGGAAAAACAAACTAGCATGCCTATCTATAATTAGATATCATTTGCATCACCACCAACTATAGGTGTGTCATTCAAGATGTTCCTATCATCCCCATCGACCATCCTTCCCCTGTCCAAAAATCTAGCCAATGACAATGGTTGAATTGGGCACACAATTTTCCTACCTCAAAGTTCTTTTCTCAAGAAAAAAAATTTAAAAAGGCTTCCATAAGCACTAGACCACTCAATTTGAAAAACATGTTCTTTACTATTCCAAGATGAATTTTCCCTCCTTGCACTTTTCCAGCTCTTTTCATAGGCAGCCTCTTGCAAACATGCTAGGAGTAAAGCTCCAAAAGCGTGATGAATTGAAGGAACAATTATATTGTATAGTGATAAATCTGGAAAACTATTATAAGATAGATATAAGCAATGAGAAATACATATTTCTAGCCAATGATCAACCCACAACAATTCAAAAAATATTTACTAATGTATGCATTCAAGTTGTCATCATTTTTTCCTCTAGAGGCCCAACAAATACATTTACACTACAACAGAGGAATGGCATGATAATTAAAAATCCCAGCATGCAACAGGATATGATTATGTAACATGGATTATTTTAGTCTAGAAAAATTGAAAGTATGAGATGAAAAAGGCATTACACCTATTCATGACTACAGATTGATTATGTACAGTCTCTCACTGGTGGAATAGTCAAGTGTCATAACTATAAGGGTGACTATGTAACATGGATTATCTTAGTCTAGCAAAATTGGATGTATGAGGTGGCAAAGGCATTACACCTATTCTTCACTACAAATTAAATATCCACACTCTGTGGTGGAATAGTCAAGTGTCATAACTGTAAGAGTCATAACTATAAGGATCCTTGTAGCCATGAGATGAATATTAAACCTTGGAACTCTTATAGCTTAAGAGTTTTTTTTCATTGATTAGCCTTCCTTGTTGGTAAGTAGAGATTTTATAAAACCTAAAAATAGTAGGATTTTCTTTTTCCTGAACTCTTATTCTGATAAGAATCTAGTGAGTTGCATTGTAGATAAAATTTCTCTTAATTGGTTGGTTTTAAAAAATATGGGATTTATTCCACTCTTTCCCTTTTTTATATATACTTTTATTTTTGGCTAAGGAACATGAAAGTTATGATAGTTTAAAAATTCTCATATTTTGAAAAAATTATAGATTGAAAATTGTGAATTGATTTAAATGGTATAAATATGAAAAAAAAATTATTGTTATTATTTTTGAGTTCACTATTATGAATATTGGTGAATTTATTAAATAGATTGTCATTGGATCTTAAGAAAAGGTTCTAGATGTGGGAAAATTAGCAAATGGGGAAGTAAGACTTATTGTCCCTAAATTACCTAATATTGAATGGAGTTAGGAAATTATGATTGTGTTGCAAATTGAATTCCTTAATGGTAACCATTAAACATTTTTACCTTGGAAATATACTATTCAAGTTGAACATAAAGGACTAAATATAATTATGAATTTTTTTTTTGGTATTGTTTGTCTATCTATTTAATAGTCTAGAAATCATAGTGAGATGATTGAGACATTTTCAACTTAATTTTTTTTATGTTGGTTTATGCTCATTAATGCATTTCTTGGGATGATGTACACTCTCTTCCACAATGTGTGTGATTAGTGAACATGTCTAGTTGTTGTGTGCTATATAGGAATCTTAGCTTGTCAGTGATTCACTTAGTACCTTAGATTCCATCATTCATGTTAATCATATACTATTATATTTTTTGTGATGGGTCAAGAGGAGTTGGATGCTTCAATGCAAGGTGGATATCACCTTCATAATGATCTCTCTCTTCTACTTCAGTTTACAGTGAGAGGAAATGAAAAAGGTTTTGGTGATGCAAGTGTTAATGTATTTATCTATCTTGCAACCTATTGTTTGAGAAGAGTGGATGAATTTTACTTATTTTCTTATACTTATCATTACAATACTATAGCTCTCTATTTTTTTAAAGGGTTTACAATACTATAGCTCTATAGTTATTATAGAATGTTTGAATTCTAAAACTAGATACGTTGCATATGTTTTCAATCTAAATTTGAAATTTCATACTATTAGATTCTTTGTGATGGGCCAAGAGGAGTTTGATGCTTTGTGGCAAGGTGGATATCACCTTCATGATGCTCTCTCTATTCTACTTCAAGTTACAGTGAAAGGAAATTAAAGAGATTTTGGTGATGCAAGTGTTAATGTATTTATCTATCTTTTGACCTATTGATTGAGAAGAGTAGATGACTTTTACTTATTTTCTTATACTTATCGCTACAATACTATAGCTCTCTATTTTTTATACAAGGGATACTATAGCTCTGTAGTTGTTATAGAATGGTTTGACTTCTAAAATTAGATATGTTGCATATGTTTTCAATCTAATTTTGAAATGTTCAATTCATTTATTTGTAATATTAATAATTTGAGTTTTATACTTCATGCCAAAATATTGTAAACGGATTTGAATGAATGATAATGGTTGTAGAATCATTTTATGCTAGAAAGAAAAAAATAGTCAAGTATTTGACTCTTGTGATTGTGGGTTGCATTTACTTTACTCATTAAATACCATATATTTTTAGTGATTATTCAAAATATGTTACACTAAATCTTCCCATCGAACATCATAAAATTCACATCTCTAACATTTTCAATTTTGTAAAATATACTTTTTGTATTCAATCATATTTAGATAACCTAAAAAATTAAGTTTATAAGCCACTTCAACACCTAGGTTATCACTTCATTTGACATTTTAACTTTTATTTAATGAAACGACTCTAGATAATATTAAATCTCTCATATAGACAAAAGATGTGAATTAAGTTTGACATCGACATATACTTATAGTTTATTTAGCAATTGATCAAATCATATTAAAAATTATGTTTGTTTGATAAATAAAAATAATAATTAATTAAGTTAAATCCACGTATTTATATTGATTTAAGTAAAATGGGTAGCTAATCAATTGCATAATAGATCTTAATACTAAAAACCATTATCAACATGAAATACATGAATCAAAGGTAGAAAGTTATATGTTAGAGCTCCCAATTTAACTAAAAATTTTAAGGTATTAACTATTAAGATGTTAACTATGTTAACAATATGACTAGTATTGAAACATGATTGAATCTTAATTTTTTATGATTAATTTTTTTGTTTAGTTAGACTAGATTAACATATAAGTCTATTGAAAAAACTAATGCCTTACATTTTTATACACAAACCCATCTATAAGTGCTAGTTAGAGGGAATACAAAAAACTTTTGCTTAAGACCAAATAGATGTTTCATTGATACCACTTTGAATATATCATAAATATATAATTGAAATGTGATTTGATACCGCTTCCAATATATCATAAATACATAATTAGAATGTAATTTGATGCCACTTTGAATATATATCATAAATATATATTGTGAATGTGATTTGATCTATTTAACACACAAACCAACTCTTATAAATAAAACTTGTCAACCAATTACAACAATTGACCATTTCAACATTTGTTAGATGCTGCAAATTCCTTGGCATTGGTCCACTTTAAACATTTATATAACATAACCTAATTAGTCTAATTCAAGTCTTTTTAAATATAATAAATGAACACATATAGAATTTCCATTTTCCCATTGACTTAACACACTCACAAATTCAAATTAATGTTTATAAATATATATTACATATTCAGAAAAATCTAAAAAATAATTAGAATACATCTAATAATCATGACAAAAAAATTATTTAAAAAACAATAAGAATACATCTAACAATCATGACAAAAAAATATTTAAAAAACAATTAGAATACATCTAACAATCATGATATAACATAATATCATGTCAAGTCTATGACAGAATTAGAACTATTAGCAAAGTATTTAAAAGTTAAATAGTTTCAAATAATATAAGAAACGTCTTATTCTTCACTTCTAAAAATTTTAATATAACATTGTTATAATCACATTTAATATTATATTAAAAAAATAATTGAATAAAAAAAATCAAATATATCTTCATAAACTGTGGGAAAGTTAGGTCTACTATTACTGAAGTCTTTTTGGTTTATTGAAGGACAAATGACCATCATATTGGTGGATAATAAAAAAAAAACTTTCAATTTCTAATTTTAGATTAAGTTCACCACTGAGCAAACAATTCAGGCTAGAGTCTAACCATAGCTAAACAAAACAACATAGTCTTGTATAGGAGTGAATTTACACCCCTTATACAAATTCCCCTTTTTCCCTTCCTCACTTTAGAAAACCAAATTTGAAGGATAAATTCCACATAAGCACGCTGCCTTCATTCCACTTGGCACCTGTTTTGTGTGTCGACAAAGGCATAACTGTCGGGGACGCCTGCAAGGCGCATAGACATCCGCGTGGCACGCTTATTTCCTTGGTAGATTCTTGCATCTAGAGCCTACAGAGGTATTACACTTCCCATTGGAGGTCAATTTGTAATGCCCCCTTCGACTTTAACTGACCCAAATATGGTTGTTTTCTTCATTCTCTCCTTCAAATTCACTCCTACATGCTTTATCACTCTTCAAGCATTCTCTAAGCATTCTAGCATTCACCATCAGCCTTCAAGTAGCACTTTGCACTCCATAATAGCAACAACAACACTCCATTAACTCCGTAGAGCAAGTGTGGAACCAACACCATTGTAGCAAAGGCTTGAGTCCTCTCATTTTCTCCTCCATTAGCTAGTGAGCTCTTGGTGGAGGTCATAAGCTTTCTACTCCTCTCCTTTGGTTGAGTAGAATAACACTGTTTTGTAGTGCTTTTTTGTTCTTTACTTCATTTCCTTCTTTATCAAATATTTCTCCATTGTTATAAACTTGGTTGTCCGTGGAGGTGGAAACACCAAAATGGGGGTCTAACTAAGGCAAGCCCCTATACAACCACCCAACAATTTTCCTCATTCTTGTGTGTAGGTGGAAGTGATCTTGGAGCTAGCTAGAAAATTAGTACCTTTGTGAGATCATTCATGCCACCCTAACTCTTATATATTTACTTTATCTTATTCGTGCATATCTTGCCTACTTCATAGCTTTGTTTTGGCCATTTGGAAGTAATTAGCTAGGTCATTAGTTTGTTTTCTAGTGTTCAACCTTGTCTTTTTAGTCCTCTGGTCATATGGATGCTAGTCCGTCGCGTTGTCATCCCAAAACCATGCTTTTGTCCTCAAGAAAAGAGCTTCTTGAGGCACAATGTTGAACCCGAAAACTAGCTTTCCTAGCCCTATTCTGAGTTTTGGGTCTACATAGTGATTGAAGGACCTTATAGTCCTCATCATTCTTGTCCCACATATCTTAACACCCCTTTAAGTTGAGGTAAGTTAGGGAAGCCTTCCACTCTTGGCTCTCTATGACTTGGGGCCTTGAACATGGTTGGTCTCCCTCTCTTACATTTTTGGTGAACCCCACTTGAACTATTTTGGTTCCATTTTGTGATACTGAAAGTTCCTTTCCTCATATCCTAGGAGTGTTGTAGCTGTGAGTGTTGTGAGGCTTCCACCTTACAACCCAACTTGCGATCCCTAGTAGGTGTAGTTAGAAGGTTCCCAAGGTGTTGTGTAACAAAACCTTAATTGGGTCACCATCGTAGCATTTAACCTTTAGGGACTCTGTAAAGGTATCATCTAGTGTGCGTAATGGCCTCTTTCCTGCATCAACCTATCCCCTCTATGCAACCTATGGATAGTGGTACTGGTATAACATTCACTTCATAGGACCTACCGATGGGTTTTAATAGGGAACCATCTCCTCTCTACATCCCTGCACGAATCAACAGAAACATGGTAGTGGGTGTTCTTGTTGATCCAATGTCTCAAGTAAACATTATAACTAAGGAGATCATGCTAATCAAATTTTTGCATAAAGATGGGCACGATGCATCTGTAAGAAACATCTGCACACATGATGGACTTTTTGTACCCCCTTTGGGTAGTATTGTCCCGTCAGTCTTGGTTGGGCCTAAATCTGTGAAGCTTTTGTCTGACATAATCCCTGGGTCTGAACTCTTTAGAGTGAAGCTAGGTATCCCTTGGTTAGTATCTATGAATGTTGTGCCCTCGATCATGCATAAATGTTTAAAATTTATCTACAGGGGTTTTATGCATGTGATTCATGACACCGGTTATAAACCACTGGTTGCTCGTGGTAGCTACTCCTTGGATTACTCTTGGCCTGTGCCCGTTGGTCCTCTCCCACCTAGGATGAACCTCCTACACTAACCATATCAAAATTATAAGAAAGGGCGCCTAAGGCTGAAAATGAGATACCCTTCGTTTCCTTATGTTGTTTCACATAGGGCTTGCCTAAAGGCTAGCAGTGATGTCGCCAAGGCACATAGAAGGGAAGAATAGAAGCAGTCCTGAAATCCTCCTTCTTCCTCTTCTTCTATTCAGCTTGATGCTTTATCTCACTCTATTGAGGTACCATCAAATTCTATTATGTATTTGCGAGAGAATCCTATGGTGCCCGATTGGTGAAATCCCAAGCGTCCCGCATTTGAACTTCATGTTCTGCCCACAGAGCCTAGGCCCATTTGGTATAATAGGAAGAAAGGTCCCCATGGAGAGTCCTCTTTGTCTCAACCTTTGTGGCCTCCTACCACTCCTACTTCAAAAGCGGTAAATGGGAAGAGGCCCGCTATCGAGGCACTTGAGCCGACTCCCCCCGCTACTTCTCAACCTACTCCTCCTGCTCCCATTCAGGAGTTTGTTCCTCCACCAAAAATTACTATAGTGGACACGCCCATGGTTGAGCAGGAGCCTTTCATTCCCTCGTAGCCTTCGGCCTCTGGTTCAAAGAGTCATAGAAACTGCCTTACGCACGAGTACAAGTGCAAGTGCCAACAAAAGGATCTCATGGCTGAGCAGGCCACCTTATAGAGGAAGGAAAAGGAGACGACCACCCCTATATCAAGGCCTCCCACTACATCCTCCTCTCTCCTCCCCTCTACTTCCATTCAATCTAGCTCCACATCACTTTTGGCTTCCACTATGAGTACGAATGCGCCTTACCCCAAAAAGGTGCAGGTGTTCATCGCTCCTTCGATGGATCCACCTTTGTTGATTTCCATTCCAAATATCCCTCCTTTCTCAAAACCCTTAGATATGAGTAACACCTCGGTTGTATATACTGCAGTTCTTTCCTCCTCTTCCTCCACACTTCTTGCCTCGTCTATGGGGAGTTCACCTCCTCCAACAAAGAAAAAGGTAGAGAGAGGTCTTTCCAACAACGAAGGACATAAGAGGAGCCCACCTTATTCGAAAGGAGGTCATGTGCTAACTTGTTCTATCCTAGTGAAAGAACCAGACCCAACTTCCCCTGAGTTCGTCACCACTCCCAAGTCACTCAGTGAGCCTAGCTGTGAACCTTGGGCACAACCTTCTCTGTCTGTTGAAGTGAAACATGCCACTCCTATAAAGTTCATGTTTAACTCTTTGGATGAGGTTCTGACCTTGTCAACGATCTTCATGAAATTTTTGACCTTAGCTCCACAAGAGCTTGGTGGAGAGGACCTTGCAAGGCCCTCTTCCTTAGACCTTGCTGTGGGAGGATCAGATGCTCCTCCTCTTAGCATTCCACCACTGCAGGCTCATCCTCCTTCCCCCTATGATGATCTAGAGTGGGAAGCAGACAACCTCTCGGTTGATTAGTGTTAGGAGGAGACCTCTTCTTTGTCTTTAGATTAGATGTGTGTGTGTGTGTTGTGATGTGTTCCCCCGAAATCATGCTATGTGTGTTTGGATGACCCTCATCACCCCTATCGGTGCTTGGATACAAGCATGGTTTTTCTATCATAAACCTTATTCTATTTGTATCACCATTCTTCCATGTTTGTGACTTGATTTTTGACAAATTGGGGATGATGCAAAGGGTTGGGGACATTTAGGCTTCCCTTCCCTGTTGACCCAATTTTTTCTTTTTACTTTGTCTTCTTGTGCATTCTTCACATGGTCTGATATAGTAGGGGGTTGATGACAGTTCATTTTATATACTATATATATATATATATATATATATATTTATGAGCAATTCTGACCCCGAAATATCAAGCTACCCCTATGCCCTTTGTTTGTGTTTTTTTTCTCTTTTGATTTCCCTTTATCTTTCTCCCTTCTTTACTTGAGTTTTCCCTCTCATGTGTGACAACGCCACTTCTTCAACACTTTGATTTTCAGAAAATGCATTTGTTGCCAACAAATCTTTTCTCAAGAATCTTCATAAAATTCTTTTCAAGAATCACATTCTCGACTTGAAACCCTAATGGAACGTGTTTCCTTCATCATGGGTTCATAAAGAAAGAACTTGAGAACCTTCCTCTGAAGTGGGAACAACTTTAATCCTCCCCTCGCGTGGTGGCATCTTCTTCCTTTTGAATTCCTTGATGAAGTGAACATCTTTCAAAAGGATTCCTTGATGATGAATTGATTCGAGAAAGAAAACACCTACTCTCGGACAATGCGTCCCTTGAGTGGACCCCTTTCTTCATGTCGGGTTCCCAAGAGACCCCTTTGAAATTTTTTTAGCTTTTTGACTGTCTGCATGACTATCCGCTTACTTGCATCACTATCCGCTTACTTGCCTGCATGGCCACTTTCTGACATGTTCTATCTGCGAGTAAACATGTTGCCTTCTAAATGCACCTGTGAAGCCACTTTTTTACTCTGTGGAGTCCACTTTCTTGGGTTTCCTCCATGTGAGAGATCTTGGAGGACACCTCCCTATAGATCTACAGGCCTATAGGATGCTTCCTTTGAGCTTCCTCCATGCGAGAGATCTTGGGGGTGGCTCCCCTGCAAGTCTGCAGGTCTGTAGGGTGTTTTTTCTTAGGTTTCCTTTATGTGAGAGATCTTGAAGGAAACCTTCCTTACAAGTTTGTGGGTCTATAGGGTGCTTTTTCTTGGGTTTCCTTCATGTGAGAGATCTTGAAGGACACCTTCCTTGTAGGTTTGTAGGTCTGTAGGGAACTTTTTCTTGGGTTTCCTTCATGTGAGAGATCTTGAAGGACACCTTCCCCACGGGTCTGTAGGGTGCTTTTTCTTGGGTTTCCTTCATGTGAGAGATCTTGAAGGACGCCTTCCCTGAAAGTCTGCAAGTCTGTAGGGTGCTTTCCTGACTTCCTCTCTGTGAGAGATCTTGGGGGACGCTTCCTTGCAAGTTTGTGGGCCTATAAGGCACTTTTCAGGGTATCCTCCATTTGAGAGATCTTGGGTGACACCTTCCTTGCAGGTCTACGGGCCTGTGAGGCACTTACTTCTCGGGGCTTCCTTCATGTGAGAGATCTTGGGGGTTGCCTCCTTCCAGGTCTATGGGCATGTAAGATGCTTCCATTCTTCAACTTCATAGTTCTATGGGGCTATGAAATCCTTTGCTTGTCCTGCACTCTCAAGTTCACGAGATCATGGTCTGCTTCCTCGACGGTTTAGGTATACATCTATAACTCTACTACTTCTTCAATCTACTCTACCGAAGAACTCATCAGTATTCGTGCTCGCTAAAGTGGGGGAAAAATGTATAGGAGTGAATTTTCACCCCTTATGCAAATTCCCCTTTTTCCCTTCCTCACTTTAGAAAACCAAATTCGAAGCCTAAATTCCACATAAGCCCATTTCCTTCATTCCACTTGATGCCTATTTTTTGTCGGCAGAGGAATAACTTTCGGGGACACCCGCGTGACATGTATATGTCCACATGCCGTGCTTATGTCCCTGGCAAATACCTACGTCTGGAGCCTACAAAGGCATTACACTTCCCATTGGAGGTCGATTTGTAACACCCCCTTCGACTAATTGACCCAAATATGGTTTTTTTCTTCATTCTCTCTTTCAAATTCACTCCTTCTACATGCTTTTCATCTCTTTACATCCTTTAGAACTCTTCAAGAATTCTCCAAGCATTCTACCATTCACCTTTAGCCTTTAAGAAACACTTTGCACTCCATAGCAGCAACAACAACACTCCATCAACTCCGTAGAGCAAGTGTGAAACCAACACCATTGGAGCAGAGGCTTGAGTCCTCTCATTTTCTCCATTAGCTAGTGAGCTCTTGGTGGAGGTGGTAAGCTTTCTACTTCTCTCCTCTACGATTTGGTTGAGTAGCATAACATTGTTTTGTAGTGCTTTTGTGTTCTTTATTTCATTTCCTTCTTTATCAAATATTTCTCCATTGATGCATTTTTGGTTGTCTATGGAAGTGGAAACACCAAAATAGGGGTCTAACTGAGGCAGGCCCATAGACAACCACCCAACAATTTTTCTCTTTCTTGTGTGTAGGTGGAAGTGTTCTTGGAGCTAGCTAGCGAATGAGTACCTTTGTGAGATCATTCTTGCCACCCTAACTCTTTCATATTTACTTTATCATATTCTTGCATATCTTGCTTACTTCATAGCTTTGTTTTGAACCTTTGGAAGTAATTAGCTAGGTTGTTAGTCTATTTTCTAGTGTTCAACCTTGTCTTTTTAGTCCTTTGGTCGTATAGACACTAGCACACCTAAGAGATGCTAGCGCATCACACTGCCATCCCGGAACCACGCTTTCATCCTCGGGTAGAGAGCTTCCTAAGGCATAGTGTTGAACCTACAAACTGACTTTCCTAGCCCTATTCTAAGTTTTGGGTCTACAGAGTGATTGAAGGACCTTATAGTCCTCATCATTCTTGTCCCACATCTCCTAACATCCCTTTAAGCTAAGGTAAGTTAGGGCAGCCTTCCACTCTTAGCTCTCCATGACCCAGGGCCTTGAACATGGTTGGTCCCCATCTCTTACAAGTCCAAAAAAAATGGCATGCAACTTGTCCATCAAAATTTCTAATACCACAACCACACTATATTGAGAATAGGTCCAACCCAATTGGACCCAACTACTAATGCTTTTCCTATCTAAGGAAAAACCCAATTCATTAACAAAACAAAAATTCTTGCATCCCTCAATGTTTGTAACTGTAAAATGAACAAATATAATTTTGTTCTATATCATAAACAATGATAAAACTACCAACCATTCAACACCATATCCTGTATCTATAGAAATCTAAGTCATACAATTTATTACATATTTGACTCAATACTTGGCCGCATGTTTGTCTATCCATGCTCGGGCAGTATCTTCATAATAAGCTCTATCGCTTTTGTAAAGATAAGAAATCTCAGGCACTAGAGGATCATCTGGGTTGGGATTAGCCAACAAACAACACATAGATAACAACACCTTGGACACAATCAGTACAGGGCTCCACTACTCCTTTAGTATATCTAGACACATACTCCCATTCATTTTTATATTTGGATGATAAATCTAGCCCAAAAAAAACACCCACATAAATTACAATGATCCCAAATGGGATTTGAAGGGCTTATGACAAAAAAATTGCATATCATTGGGTGCTGCCACAATAATGGGTTACACTTTCTGGGACATCCTATTTTTTCCTAAAATCAAATATTTTTGGAAAATATAATGATTTAAGCCTTTAAAGGCTCCATTTAAATGATTTTAATTAAAGAGGGTTTGATCAAACCCCCTTAGATCAAAATCCCTTGGATAGAACCCCATTACTTTTAAAAATTACCTATAATGGAGTCTCCTCTACACCTATCAAAATGTTGATAAAAAACCACTTTTGATTTACCTTTTGGGCGATCAAATGAATTAATTTAAAATTTATATTTTGTAAGTATGGAGCACTTATTGTAAGCTTCCCAAAAAGTATAATTTTAAATATATTTAATTTGATTATTATATTTATTTTTTATTTCTTGTGAATGTAGGTTTTTCAATGAACATCAAGTTCTTTGTTTCACAGATATGAAAAAATAGGGAAATAGAGAAGAAAAATTCTAAAAAATACATGTGCACTAGGTATTGATGTCCTTATTTCGAAAAAAAAAGAATAATTTAATTCAAATGCATACAAAAAAGTTATGCGGTCTGAAGTACACCTCTGTCCAAATTATAATTACTTTGACTTGGAAAATTAATTAAAAAAATATATGTAACAAAAAAATATGAAAAAATATCCATGCACTAGATATTGGTGTGAAAAATCTATATTTTAAAAATTAGAATTGTATCATTTCTATAAAAACATTTATGCAGTCCGAAGTAAACATCACTCAGATTTAAAAATGTTGTTTTAAGTTATGAAAAATTACATAAAAGTATTTACAATTTATTTTTTATATATTTTTTTTAAATATAATTAGAATCTACAAAAAAAATATCACAAATCACTAGTTTGATTCATCTTCAAATTATTAATGGTTTAGCTGCTATAGGTGTAAGAAAGTGAAGATTTGGTGAAAAATGTTGATTTCAATGTCAATTTTGGCCAAAAAGTGTAACCCATTATTGTGGGATCACCCCATTAAAAAAAATAGATAAACTATAGATCAAGCTAATGGGTTCTTGGGTTTAATATTGTATATATAGCTTGGTCTGGAAGGTGAGCTTAGGAGGCTTGAAGGGGTAGTCCTGGGGGAAATGAATGAGAAGAGAAAAGGCACCCCTTGACTAAGGAGTTTCAGTAGGACCCATGATGGTGGTCTTCCAATGGAATATGTCTTCTGCCACTGGTCTAGCACTAAATGAACTAGCTGGATCCTTTTGCAACTCCATTAGTTCTTTTTGTATACGCCTACTCACCATGTCTTCTTACTCTATCTGGTATTCCAGGCTCTATCTGGGATTTATCTTTCAATTGAAATTTGCTTGCACTGGTGGTTTGTCAAGTGTTGTCACTGTGAGAAGTATCTAAATGCTCAGACACAAACAAAATGCACTCAGAGTTGTTGCTTTGTTTCCCAATCAACTAGGAATACCAAAAAAAATGTGGAATAACAAAATACAAAATGGATTTGGAGACATAGTTGGGCATGCAAACTTGCTTCTTCTATTAACTCAGAAAATAACCATTACAAAATGATTTCAAACTTGAAACTACAAACTACAGATAACAAACTAGATTTTCAACAATCTAGAGCTACACACACACACACAAGACAATCAAGAGCTTCTCATAGCTCACTTTACGTCTTCCTACACTGAACGATTTGGAGCTATTTGCTGCTCCAGGAAAATGTTGACCAATCTAGAGCTATCTGTTGCTCCCTACACACATACAGAACAATCTGGAGCTATCTTCTGCTCCCTGCACTTCACTCACAAATTTTTTTTTTTGTTGTTGTTGAAACTTCACCTTCTTGTAACTTACTTGCAATATTCTTCTGCCAATCTTTGCAGATCTCTAAACTAATTGTTGCATTCCTTCTATTTTTCTTCATTCAAAAATTCCCTCTCAGAATTCAAATTCACCTAACACAATAAATTTTACAAATTCAAAATTGCCCACCACAATAAATTTTGCAGACAGGATCAAAAACAGGGATGAAGATCCCAAAAAGAAACTTGTCGTTGAAAGCTCTTGATAGGTAGGTGTACTAGGAAGCTGACGTGAGAAAAGAAAGGGGCTCAGGCAATAAATATTTCCAACATGCCCCCTTTGCTTGATTCATCAAGAAAACATCATTCTTCATTCAAATCAACAACACCTAAATTTGTTCTTAGGAATTCAAAGTAATCCCTACTCAAAGGTTTGGTAAAAAATTCTGCAAGCTGTTCCTTAGACCTACAAAATTTCATTTTAATTTCACCTTTCTGAACCAATTTTCTTATGAAATGATACATGATTTCAATGTGCTTGCATCTTCCATGAAAAATCGGATTCTTCGTCAAAGCTATTGATGAAACATTGTCACAAAATATAGTTGTTCCATCCTTTTGTTCTTCCTTCAAATCTGCTAAGGTCCTTGTTATCTCTAAAGCTTGCACCCGAACGGAGTTGTAAAACTCAGTTAGCTAGAGAAACATGGAAACACTTCTAGGTTATGGGGAACCTAATGATGAAGTGAATCTTCGGATAGGTCGGCTTCCTAGCTGGTAATATAACCTAAACTAATGATTTTTTAAAGGGAAAAAGGAGAAGGAATGTTGAAAATGAATAAAATAAAAAGTGAAAAAAACTACTTCCTATGGTGATACACCTAACTTAAGATGGATAATGAAACTTTGAAATTTAAACACTTGACACAAACTGATAAGAAACAGATTTTGCACGGCTTAGTACTGTAAGTTTCTGCATAAATATTTCACTAAAAGGTTGAAATACAAATATATCAACAAAAGGAAGATATCCTTCACAATTGAAAAGTTATATGCATTACTTAAACACATTTAATAACTTGCATAAACTCACATTTGTAGAAAAAGAAAAATTCATGAGACAAAGCTTGAAGGAAAACTAAAAATTTCACTAAAAGCTTGATCAATCATTTACCATGCACAAGATTGCAAGAACAAGACAGCAAGAATTTCTTAATCAGAAAGAAACAAGGTATCTTCAGTATTTCATATCCAAGAGCTGGGTAAAAGCACAAACCTGTGTCACACTTTATAAAGGAATCGGCCAACAGCAAAAAAAATTATGAACTTCGACCACATAAAAGTGGTCTTTATGTTTTGAATTTCAAAATGGTGTAAACTAATGAAATGTAGAACCTTTGATGAAGTTTATTGTTGTAATTTTTAAAATTTAAAAAAAAATTATTTTCATTATGTTTTTATCAATTTAAGGACAAATTTTGGAATGCTGAAAATTTCAGAAAAGAGTGACTTCACGGGCCATTAAGAAACAAATTGAAAAAAACTTTATTTCTCCCTAATTTTTTTTCTCCAAATAATTAACTTCAATATCTTGTGCATGGAAAAAGAAAAATCAAATTTTGATGTATATTTTTCTTGTAATAATGTTTTAAAGTCAAACATGTCAGAATTTGACAGTTTTCACGGGTCAGTCAACTATTTTCAAAATTTTAAATCATTTTCAAAAAAAAAATTATACCCTTTTGAAGAAGACTCTCTCCTCTTGTGCTCCATATAAGATTTAATTTTTTTAATAAGTTTTACTATCTTGTTTTTAATTTTTAATCAACTTCTTTTTTCATTTTGAAAACCTACTTGCATTATTTTAAAAATTAAATATATTAAAACTAATAAAAATATTAAAAAATTATATATTTGAATTCTCCACTCCGAGCTCTACAAAAGGGTTTTTTTGCAAAAAAATCATTCTGACTAAAGAAATACTTAGCTAAAGTTGAAAGTTTCAGAAAATTCTGAAAAAAGCTGAGTTGGCTGCCAACTAGGATGCCACATAGACAGTTTCGGTAGAAACAGTTTCTATAGAAAGGGTTTCGGCCGAAACACTTTCTATAGAAACTATTTCTACCGAAACCCTTTCTATAGAAACCCCGCACATTAAAAAATCCAATTTCGAAGGCAGTTTTAAAGCGGGAAAAGGAAAAATTTTATTTTTTTGGATTCGGGCGAAACTTATTCGGCCGAAACCTATGTGCCACGTAATACGCCACATGGTTTCGGTCGAAACTTATTCGGGTGAAACATTTCCAGTCGAAAATATTTCACTCGGAACTATTTATTTGGCCGAAAGTGTGACACAGCTTTGTGCTTTTACCCAGCTAAGTTACAAAGCATGCTCAATACTGTAGCAAAGGACTATCAAAGTCACAATCTTCATAAATTGCATAAAATAACTAACTCAAAAATGAATTACAAAATCCATAAGTAGTCCCAACTAAGACCCACCAAAATAGGACCTAGAAGCTCTATGGGTCGGATGGAACAATAAGACCTAAAATCTAGCAATTGGATCTCATCCAAATAAGCTCCAATGTGTGGAAAAGGTCAAATTTGACCATGTCAAAGATAAAGGCATAATAAAATACCTCTATATGCTCTCAAATGTGCTCATAAATGAGTCAAAAATAGCCCCAACATTTGTGGCACGTGTTTGCAAACTAATTCAACCTCCCTATGTACCCTCCATGATCATAAATTCAAATACATCCCTCCTTTTCTCATGACTTAGTCATATAAACATGTGCCCCTTTCCTTTTCAATTTAAAAGATAATGACTTAAACCAAATGATTTATAAATCATCATTTCGATTTAACAATTTACAATATAGAACAAATGCAAAAATAAAAGGTCTCTACCTCCATGTATTCGGCCATAGACAAAACCCAAAGGGTTTACTAAGTCAAGGTGCATGTTAAAATTCCTAGTGTATATTTCATACTTGAAATTCCTAAGTCATAATAGGCATGCGAAATAACAATGCACAAGTCAAAGCCCACGGGGAGTATTAGTTGCAATACAAATTTTAAAAGACAAGGAAAAAATACAAGTCTCCATCGGCATTTGCATTATAGGGTTAAGAAACCCTAAGAAAACAAAGGCAAAGAAATGAAACATCCATTTCATTTGTTGTGTTGAAGCTTCAAGAAGAAGCTAAGTCTACCGCCACTTCCATGTTAGGGTTTCCAGAGATTTCATGGCATTTTTTCCATAGGATATTGAAAACAAAGCCTGTGGTAAGCTTTCTGTTGTGATTTTTCCCTCATTTCTTTTCATTTTCTGTGGAAATCATGCTTATACTTGCAGAAAAGATATTTGTTGTGTGCTAGCTTGGAAAATCCATAAATTTCCTTGCACTTTTTGTTGTTTGTAGTTATTCTATTTTCTATGTTGGAAAACTCAAGGGCTTACCCTTTACTATGGCGTTCATTGTGAGTCTCCCTTTTTGTTTATGCTTTTTCCTATTTTCTATCATGGGCATCCTTACTTTCTTGTGATGCCAAGAGCATCTTGAAACATTTCCTCAATAGAAAAAATAGAAGAAAAGTCGCGAATGTATCATTTTCTTCAATTTTCCAAAATGAAAATTCCTTAATTTCTTTTTTTGTTTCTTGTACATTCCATGTATTTTTTGTCGTATACTTCATCAAAGCTTAAATTCATGCAGTGACTAGCAACATTACAATCTCTTTTGCTTTGAAAAGATCATTCAGAATTATAATATGAATGAGATTTTACAAAAGGGTGGACAATTGAAACAAGAGCTATGTCAGTCATGTCACATGAAAATACTGCCCTATGAAGGAACAATTAATTTGCAAAAACAATTCAATGCCATTGCACAGTATGGGTATGACTTAGAGACACTTCAAAGATTCCCATTTCCTCATGAATGCTACCCCTTTCACTAACTTGCAGGCTCTGATTTTCTTTGTTTGAACTCTTGAAATTCTAGGTTTATGCAAATAACAGCATGGATTCTCAAAAATACCTTATACTTGTGTTCAATATAACAGTAACAGTGAATATTGACACCACTTTTCTCTCACTATATTTTGGCATACTTTGTTGAGAATTTGGCTTCCCCATTGGTCCATAATCGCTATCAATGCCTCCAGATGTATGCTTTATGGTCTCTTTTAGAATGAATGAACATATGCTCAGTTTGAAGATTTAGCTATCATTATCAGTTTTCATTTAAGTATCTTCCCTTCTTTATTCATTGCCACCATCAAAGTTTATGTACAAAGACTATTTTTTTATGCATAAAAACCTAGATTTATACTTAGTTCATATAATGGCATTGTATTAGATATTCATGCAAACATCAAATATCTAATCTTTGCTTAATTGTCAAGCCCTCACAAACTTGAAATACAATTACCAAACTTCCTGAATAGCCTCCTTTACTATCTCAATTTTCAAAATCTCATGATATAGACTATATCTGATGTCTATCTGTATCTATGCATAAAGACTCTTAGTTGCCTCTTGGGAAGCTTGTTGACTATGCATACAAATTTACAGTAACCTCATACATAGGAATCATTTTATTACTGAATGATCATTTAATGCTTTGATTATACCCGATTACTGTAGAAAATATTTTATTTGAAGTCCTTTTTACTTTGCATACTGATTGCATTATCTTAAGAGCACATTTTGATTCAAATCCCATTGTCATAGATATTGCTTGTCCACTAAAGTCACTGTATTTCCACTGACTTATATCTTCACTATTCTAATATTAAACCATTTAATGCTCACTGTACATGGTTCCTGATGAAGTAAGCTTGATCATTGTTTGCAAATGGTGTAAACTCACTCTGAGAAGATCTTTCAACAATACTTGCAATTATATCATAGCTTCTTGATAGTAATTTGATATTCAATATGGTGTATTCTATATTGATAAAGTAATTATGGTTGTTTTCCATCATGGTATAACTCTATTCATGATACAGTAACTTGTATTTTTTGATGATTTTTTCATGGCACTAAAATTGTAAGAGGCTCTGCACTTGATACCGAATGTGATTTCATTAATGCATATGAGGTTGTCATAATATAATTCCATTTAGCCTCTGTAGTTGCTCTTTGGAGAAATGCTTTGTGAACTTAAAATGTATGCATGTTCACTATCATTCTATGATCATGTTGATATGATGACTTTAAGATTGCATTTCCCTCTTAAATAAGCTCAAATGAGCTCATTATTTAACAATTCAGCATGCCAGGTTCAACCCTTATGGGAGCCACATTTTAACCCACATGTTGAAATTTAACAGATTAGATCAGAAACACAATTGCACCTGTATCTGCACATGAAGCAAACAAGTTAGTGAAATAAAATGCATATCTTGAATGTGTATATGCATAAAATTGGTCATGTCTAATCTTGGCATTTAATTAAATATTTATTATTTAATTAATCCTCTAAAGTCCTCTACATATGATTAAATTTAATTAATTTAATTATATTGTTCATTCACTTTATTCTTCTGTCATGATTAAATAAATCAATTTTATTTAATTATTTCACATCCATATGTCTACTTAATTAATTAAATAAATACTCTTTATTTATTAATTATCACCTTTTTGAATTTAATTAAGTCTTTTGATTTAATTAAATTTAAATATTTCTTTTCTCCTATTCAAAACTTTCTTCTAATTAATTAAATATTTTATCTAATTAATTTCATCCACATGTTTCAATTTCTTAACAATTTAATTAAATATCTTTATTTAATTAAATATCTTTCATATCTTTTCAAATCATAATTAAATATTTTATTTAATTAAGAAAATCTCCATGTCACCCATAAAAAAATAATTGAATTTATAATTCATTATTTATCTTCAAAATCTTTCCTCAATCTCACAAAAAGATGATTTTTACAATTCATCTTTATCATCTCATTTTATCTCTTCGATGAAAAAGGAAACAAATCCTGCTTTTTGTTTTCTTCTATTTTTCTCTTCAGTCTTATCCATCTTCGACTGTTCGATCTGCTAGAAATTTTCATAGCAGTTGATCACATCAGCCAATCAGAATCTTTTGAAAACTCTATAAATACCCCTGTGAATCCAAGCATTGGTTACAACACATGTACATTAGAGCTTACTTGCATTCTAGCATTCTAGCATTTTTAGCATTATCATTATCATTCTTATCTTTTGTAATTTCGTAATCTTTCATTTTAATATCCATATCATGTTAATCATATCTTAGCATTGCATGCATTCATATTCAATCTCGTTCTCTAGGAAGACCATTTGTTGAGCCTAGCACATAATCTGAGAGCAAGTTGGAATCGACAAAAACATTGGAGATAGAGGACGATAGAATGACATCAACTACAGAATACTGAGTTTGCATTTTTGTTATTTTAAATTTTCTATTTTGATTTAATGTTCTATCGATGTGTTTGATTTGTTTTAATTTACATTTGTTATTTATTTGATACAATCTAAAATCGATCACACATTTATAGTGCCCACCGTGGGGCCTTGCCCTATTTTTAACATCTACTCGTAGGTTTTCTGATAGGTTTTCACGTTCTGGCATTCGGATTTTTGAAAAAAATTCTCATTTTAGCGCATCCACAGATTTTTGTACCTCATCCGTGGGTTTTTGTGGCACATACAGAGTTTCTTTTAGCGCTTTTGTAGGTCTTTCAGCGTATTCAAGAACTGTTTCGGTGCATTTAGGGAACAAAACGATGCTTATGAGGAATAGAATGGCGCATATACTCAACTCATTTTATTGAAAATTTTGTAAAAAAAATTGTTGCATTTTCTTTTAGCGCATCTAGGAGTTCTTTTAGTGCATCTAGGATTTTCTGCAGTGCTTATGGGATCTATTTTAGCACATTTACTTATTTTTGTGGCGCATATATATGATCTTGTAGCGCATATAGGGTGTAACTAAACAAGGTTCTGAGTCTAATGCCTTCCGCAGACCAGACCTTTTCTAGCTTAAAAAGAACCAATCTAGGATAGTCACATCTGGTTTTTAAAAAGAAGCAACCCTAAGATAGACATGGATTTAAAATGAAGCAATCTAGGATAGTCACCACACAATGATTTTTGCAGTTAAAATTGAACAACTTTTTTTCGTGAAGCAACATCCTCACATGGTTTAGATCATTGTGATTTGGACTCTAAAAATAACATTGTCTACTATGTTTGTGGCAATAGGTTTATGCTCTCCCCTTAACTGGGTGATCAGAATACTAGACTTGCCTTTTACATTTCTACAATTTCTAATGCTTTATTACATCCTGTAGAGGGCCTGCTCTTGTGGGAAAAAGTACTCACCCGAGAGGAACAACCCAAGTGGGTTCAAGCCAAAGCGAGGCTATTCTACCCCACTATAAAATTTAAAGCAAATTTGGGGAAACCCACTTTTTTCGGTAGTGTGCAAGATAACCATCCCCAAAGCCTTTGTTCTAAAGGCTGGGAGGTCTCCTAAGGGAGTTTATTATTGCCGCACCAAACATAAACCCTTACTATGAACCTAGTGTAGTAGCCAACTGTGTCAGTTTCTGAACATCATGATAATCATAGTGCAAGGGGACGAAAGAATATTCCCCCAAGATACTCACCATATAACTTCCAAGGACCATTTACTCAGGGGATCCGGTATCCACTTCTATCACTCTAAGTACGTGCTTGGAAAAGACAAAAACATGGGTGCCCCTTCAGGGGTGACATGGTTGTGTGAGTCGACGCAATTCTAAGATGTGGGTTGTGGTTATTATGATGACCTACTTGAGTACTAAGAGTGAGTCCGTCTGGAGCGTCTGTTATGTGTAAAACCTATGAGAACACTTTTTGAAAAAAAAAATTGAGCATACACTTGATGTTTAGTATAGGGCTTAAGAACAACTATTTTCAGAGTGTTTGTTGTGTTTTCAATCACACTAATTCAAATAAAAGATCATCCAAAATGAACATGCCAAATTTCAGCTGAAACTACTCACAACTGTTCAGAAAACTGCTTTGGAAAACTGTTTTAGCACATATAGGGTATATTTTAGCTCATATGAGGTCTATTCTAGCACATTTACTGGTTAGAGCAGCGCATTTAGAGTTTTTTTTCATGCATTGAGTGTTTTAGCACATATACTATGCAAATAGTTTTTGGTCACTACCCAATTTTTTTTGTAGCGCATATAGGACACAAAATAGCACATTTGAGGTCTATAGTAGTGCATTTAACTATTTCTCTAGCGCATATGCCTGTTTTTGCAGCACATACAAGGTACAAAGTAGCGCATTTGTCACTTTTCCAGAATTGTTGCTTTTGACAGATCTGAGTTTATAACATCTTCAGTCTAGTAGCATAATCGACATTTTTCTCATGCTTAGAGAGTGGAAATCAACCAAATTTGTCAAGAAGTCAATTTCCAGTAGGATCAAGAAACCTAAGAAACATCTAGGTTACAAGAAAGCCTTACAACGAAGGAAATTTTTATATAAGAGTTGAAATGTTTTGCTCCATTACCATGAATTTCTCCATAGGTACCAAGATTTTGATATGGGATTTACTGACGAGTACATTGTAGATCCTTTATATTCATGAGCTTATTTTCAGAGAAGAGCTCTATCACAACGACACAATCACAATCAACCTCTCGACTTCGAGTATCTACCACAACCTTCTATCGAATATCCAACACATCCTAGTCAAATCCTTCAGTGAGTTTAAGTAGGTTATTTGATATACTTATCATTCTTCAAAAACAAGAATCAAATCTCAAAAAGTGCACCTTTCATGCAAACTTCTAATTGTTGGTTCAACTTCCCCCAATTTTTGCACTTATCAAACTGTGATCTAAGTATAGAAGAACATCTCGAAATCATATGCCTGTTTTTACCAGATTGCAATACAATAAGCTGAAGGAGGATATTCAACAAGATCATACCCAAAGAACTCAAGAAGAAGGTGAGAATAGTAATCCCCTTTATAGTGTGAGTCATAATCCCCTTTTTAATGACAACATGGCTGAAAGAGAGAAAAATTCATTCCCTTTTAACAAGAATGTGAGCAAAAATCATGTAGATAGTGGTGATGAATGAGATGAGGAATGCCTTAGAGAAGCCGAGCAAGATCCCAAATTTCACAAATCCTTAGAAAATATTTTGGAGTGTAACAAAGAAAAATATTTTCTATATCTAGCTGACAAAGGAGCTAAATTGCCTCATGATTTTGATACTAAGAACATCAAGAGTAATCCTAATGAAACACCCTTGTCTGATCTTAGTGCCTTGACTCAAAAAATTACAACACTACAAGGAAAAATTAAAGATCTACAAGGGGGAGCCACAACAAAGACATATGCTCTTGATGACATCTGTCCTTATCCTTTTGACCGACGTCTCAACATGATCCCATTTCCCAAACATTGTGAAATCCTGAAGTTCGATCGTTACAATGGAAAATCGGATCCAATTAATCATATTAGAGACTTCTGAAATATGACTTTAGGGTTTTCCCATGAGGATACATACTTGATGCATTTGTTTCCCAAAAGTCTTGGAGGCCAATCTATGGAATGGCTATCGAAAATCACACCACTTATCAAGAAATTTGAGGAATTGATTAACGAGTTCATATCATAATATTCTTACAACATACAACATCAAATAACCATGATTGACCTTTGCAAGGCTAAACAGAAACCTGGTGAACCCTTCATTACATTTCTTCAAAGATGGAGAAGATTGTTTGCTAGATACCCACGTCATGTTCCTGAAAAGGAAAAGATCACCACTTTCATAAACAACTTAGATCAAGAAATGAGCTATCGCCTTAATCTTCATTGTCCTCCCTCTTTTCAAAAATTGATTGAAAATTCCATCACCATTGAAAGTGCCTTGGTCCAGAGATGGATAATAAAAATTGATAAGGACAATCCTAGCTCGTCAAATCACCACAATGACAAATCTAAGTTTTGGACTCGCAACAAAAACGTAGTGAATGATGGTGTTGTAGATGCAAATAATGTCTCGACCAAACCATTTTTACTTAGTGCTTCAAGTGCTCCTCAGAACAATAACTATAACAATGCCAACTTGGTCACAAATCAGGGAAATAATCCTCCTCCGAGGGGTAACATGAATCAAACTTCTACTCCCAATCAGGGGAATGCCAACAATCAGGGTTACCATGGAAACAATAATAACAACCATGCCTTCGGTAATGCCTCAAACACAAATCCACAATGATCTTCATTCTTCTCTAGTAGAAGAACTTTTACTCCATTGGGTCAATCTTTAGAATTTGTATTCAAAGAATTGATGGCTAAAAATGTTCTTACTTTGCCACCTCAACGTGATTTTGAACCCAATGTGAAACCTCCATCATGGAATGATGTGTACTATTTTTATTATCATCGGTGCAAGGGCCATCGCACGAATAATTGTCAAGCCCTGAAGAATAAAGTCCAAGAATTAATCAAAAATGGCACCATCACAATAGAAGGACACCAACAATCAAACGAAGACCACCAAGTGTTTTGCAACCCTTTTCACAACTATCAAAAAGGTGAGTCTCCTGGAAAAAGTTTGAATCATATCAATAACAGTATAATCAATTATATTTACACTAACAACAAGCAATTCAATGTTATAAAAGTTAAGGAAAAGATGGAATATAGAGAAGTTAACGCAACAACAAGGGCACAAGCTAAAGTTTTCTTAAAGGGGGATTCTTCAAAATCCACTGTTCCTCTACCTCAACATCAATATGACTTATTCAATCAACTTCGGAAAACTCTTGCTTAGATTTCTATCTTAGAACTCTTGAAGATCTCCCCAACACACAAGGAAATTCTAGAAAAGGCCCTCGTTGAAACAACTTTATCCACTAATTTGGATGTGGATCGATTTCAAGCCATGGTGGGACACTTGTCCTCACCCACATGCCTCTCACTCTTCGAAAAAGATGATGTTTCCATGACACATCCCCATAATTCATCGCTATACTTAGAAGTCATGGTCCACAAGTTTCGTGTCTGACGCATCCTAATAGATGGAGGTGCTAGTTTGAACATATGTACCATGAAGTTAGTTCAGGATTTAGGATTTTCTGAGGACTCCATTGATCCCAGAAGAAAGATTACTATTAAAGCCTATGATGATGAGGAAAGAGCATCCAAGGGTTTAATCAGGCTACCAATCAGAGTGGGACCTGTTATCAAGAATACTTTCTATCAAGTATTAGATCGTGATCTTGCATACATCTTATTGGGTCTTCCTTGGATCCACGAAATGCAAGTTGTCCCATCCACATATCATCAATGTCTTAAGTTTCCTTATGATGGACAGGAGATCACAATACCAGCTAATAATTCAAACAGTCAGACTTGTGCCAACATCAAAGCTAGTCAATAAATTTTGGTTCCCAACAATCGAGAAGCTCTTGCTAGTACTTCTCTCAAAGTTGATACACAAATTAGTCAGTTAACCAAAAGCTTTGACAAGCAATTACAGTTCAAGGATAGTGGAGTAGGGGAGTATTTTCTCTGTCTTTCTAATCTGCCTACATCTCCTTGGTCACATGGACAACCTTCTATCACACAATATCATATATATGTAGCATCAACATCAACGCAACCGCCAACATAACCAAGTACAAATTTTAATGGACGATTTATCAAAGAAAAATTCCCCATGGAATATTTTGAGGATAGAGAAGTTCTCAGTTGGCTCTATAAAGATGAAGATGAAACAGTTCTCAATGTCAAACTACCAACTGACCAATATAGTAAAGGATATTAAATCATGCAAAATATGGGATGTGATGGCAATGGTCCTATTGGAAAGAGAAAAGGAGTAGTTGAGCCTATTTATCTTCTAGGACTTGCTAAAAAAGATAAAATAGGACTAGGCTATGATACTAATTCAAAAAAAATAACATTTAAATAGTTGCATGATACTGTCCTCACATTACAAGAAGGTTCTGACAAAAGAGAGGCATGTTTGACAGTAATTCAGAATTTCATGGATAATAACTCTAACACAAATTCTGGTGAATACGAGTGGGACACCATCTACAATGATGAATTCTGGAGGGACAAAAAGGTTGATGTGGTACACAAGTACACCCCAACTCTAATCGAAGGTGAAGGGTTAGGGTCCCAACCACAAGAATCTGAACTACAGGGCAACTATGATTCTAGTGATACCGAGTCAAATTTAATTGAACAAGACTATCATGAGAACAACACCATCATTGATCTACCTCATACCTCAGATCCTACAGACAATTCTGTTACGACCATAACCATAGCTGATTCCATGCAAGCCGATGACCAACTACCTTTGATCCATCTTGATCTCATTAGTTGGGATCTATCTGAACCTATTAATATACCTATGTTTTCAAGCGATGAATCTATTGTGAACTTCCTTTCTACAGACAACACAAATGATTGTTCCACTGGTGATTTTTGGCATAGTCTTTAATCAAGAGAGTGTCAAGTCTCCTAGTTGCAAAAATAAAATTCAAAAAGAAAGATCTAATGGTGAAAACTAGAATATGGAAGTATTAGATCAAACAAAAGATAAAACAAAGAGCTTATTAGATGGTGAAAACCTTTTTAAGGCACCAGATGATGGGATACTTGACACTCTCCTAGAGCACTATCATGAGTAATCACCTATCTTGATTGAGCCTACAAAAGAAGTTAATCTTGAAACTCTAGAAAAATAAAAGATCTTACAGTTAGCTGCATCAATGACAGATGAAGAAGTACCTGAGTTCATAGATTTTCTCAGAGCAAATCAAGTCAACTTTGCCTGGTATTATGCAAACATGCCAGGTCTTGATCCTGATCTTATAAATCATCACTTTTCCATCAAACCAGGAGTTAAACCCGTGAAACAAAAACTCAGAAAGATGCATCCCCATGTTGCACTACTAGTTAAGGAAGAACTCAAAAAACTTTTTGATGTGGGATTTATAAGATCGACTGACTATGTAGAATGGATCTCCAATATTGTTCCTATGTCCAAGCCTGACAAAAGTGTCAAAGTGTGCACAGATTTAAGAGATCTTAATAAAGCATGTCCTAAGGATGACTTCCCGCTTCCAAGCATCGATACTATAGTTGATCTGACAGCTGGCCATGCCATGTATTCACTAATGGATGGTTTTTTTGGTTACAACCAAATCAATATTGCACCTAAAGACCAGGAAAAAATAGCATTTACATGTCCATGGGGGACTTACTGTTGGAACGCCATGCCTTTCGGTCTAAAGAACGTTGGGGCTACTTACCAAAGAGCTATGGCTACAATTTTTCATGACATGATGCACACATTCATGGAAGATTATATAGATGACATATTGGCAAAGCCATACACAAGAGAAGGACATCTCGAAGTGTTATCAAAAATCTTTGCAAGGTTGGAGAAGTTCAAAGTTCGCATCAACCCTAAGAAATGTGTTTTTGGGGTCACATCTAGAAAAATATTGGGATACATAGTATCAGCAAAAGGAATTGAAGTAGGTCCTTCCAAGGTGCAAGCAATCATGGAAATTCCTCCACCAAGGAATATCAGTTAGTTGAGGTCATTATAGGGACGACTTCAATCTATACGAAGGTTCATTGCACAGTTGGTAGAGAAGAGTCTACCTTTCATGCATCTATTGCATAAGAATGTTCCCTTCAAATGGGATGATAAGTGTGAGATAGCCTTTCAACAGATCAAGCAGTACTTAATGAACCCACTAGTTCTAGTACTGCCAAATCTGGATAAACTACTAATCTTATACATTGCCACAACAAATACATCTTTGGGGGCATTATTAGCACAAGAAGACTCTACAGGAAAGGAATGTATAATTTATTACATCAGCCAAAAGTTAACAAGTCATGAATTCAACTACACTTTCATTGAGAAGGCTTGTCTAGCAGTAGTTTTTGCATCACAAAAATTTTGACACTACATGTTAACTCATACAATCAATCTTGTTTCAAAGATTGATCCACTCAAGTACCTGTTGAGCAAAGCTACATTGATAGGAAGGCTAGCAAAATGGGTCATGATCTTAAGTGAGTTTGGCATCCATTATGTTGATCACAAAGCAATCAAAGGACAAGTTATCGTTGATCAACTAGCTGAAGCACCACTACAAGCAGAGCATCCCATGCATGTTGAATTTCCAGATGCTGATGTCTTCACTACAGAATCAAAACAACCTTGGTCTTTATACTTTGATGGTTCTCTCACTCAACACGGATCAAGAGTGGGCATACTCTTTGTCACCCCTCAAGGAAATATAATTCCTCGGTTGTATAGGATAATGTTTCCATGCACTAACAACATAGATGAATTAGAAACTTTAATTACTAAGTTGAAGATCACATTAGAATGGAGGATCACAAAATTGCAAGTTTATGGTGACTCACAATTAGTCATTAATCAGATCAATGATGATTATCAGACCAAAGATGACAAATTATTACCATACAACAAAATGGTTGATGATTTCAAGAAGTACTTCGTGGATATCAAATTCATACAGATTCCAAGACTTGATAACAAAGCAGCTGACGCCATGGCCATGATCGCATCATTGTTACAACTCCCAGAAAATCAGGCTCGCTATCAATTTCTGGTGGAACAATCATTTACACCCGCCTATGACACACCCGAAAGCCAAATCATTTGCCACTTAGTAGGATCTGATTCACCTTTCTATGGCAATATTTATGCCTACCTAAAATACGACATCTTACCACTTGAGTTATCCCATAACCAAAAGCACAACTTTATCCACCAATCCTCTCACTATACCCTTATTGCTGACACTCTATCGTCGTGGTCTTGATGCTACTTTACTTCAATGTCTTAAATGTGATGAATCCAACAAGGATTTACAAGAAGTTCATGGTGGTATTTGTGGTACTCATTCAAGTGGAATGACTTTATACAATAAATTGATTAGAAGGGGTTACTACTGGCCTACAATGGAGAGGGAATCATTCACTTTTGTGAAGAAGTGCTCTAAATGCTAGATTCATGGGAATCTCATCCATGTTCCTGCACAAGAACTACAACCATTCACACCGACCTAGCCATTCTCTCAATGGGGGTTAGATCTAGTTGGCAAGATTCATCCTTCATCATCAAACAAACACAAGTTCATCATTACAGCGACAGAGTACTTTACCAAATGGATTGAGGCAGTACCTCTCACTAAGGTTACCGGCAAAGAAATCACATCGTTCATACTCAATTATCTCATTTTTTGGTATGGCA
The DNA here is from genome assembly GCA_007258455.2 of Sequoia sempervirens. Classification (NCBI taxonomy): domain Eukaryota; kingdom Viridiplantae; phylum Streptophyta; class Pinopsida; order Cupressales; family Cupressaceae; genus Sequoia; species Sequoia sempervirens. The sequence goes on along the minus strand of VDFB02000008.1, from coordinate 115,234,890 downwards.
TTCCCAACTCCATCATCACAGATAATGGACGACCATTCAAGAATCAGGATGTTGATAAAATTTGTGAGAGATTCCATATTCAACACAGATATTCAACACCTTATTATCCACAAGGGAATGGCCAAGCAGAGGCCTCAAACAAAATAATACTAAAAATCTTGAAGAAGACTGTGAATGATGCAGGGAAAGATTGACACGTTCAACTCAATCTCTTATTATGGGCCTACAGAACTAGTATTTGAACGCCTATAGGAGCAACACCATATGCTCTTGTCTATGGAGCAGAAGCCATATTACCTCTAGAGGTTGAGATTCCATCACTCAGAGTATCTTTGAAAGGTCTAATCACCAATGATGAATACAAAGTTTCTTGACTACAAGAGCTAGAACTCCTTGACGAAAAGAGACAGCGAGTAGTTGATCATTTAGAAGCATATCAATAGATGATGTCTCGTAGCTATAATCACATATTCAAGCCATGTACCTTTCAGGTTGGTGATCTTTTTTTGAAGGAGAACCCACGCAATCAGCAAGATAGAGAGAAGAAAGCAAAGTTTGAACCAAATTGGTTGGGTCCTTACGTAGTCATCACCATATACGGTTCAGGCATACAAGCTATCAACACCAGAAGGGGACCTGTTTGATGAACCCATCAACAACATGCACCTAAAGAAGTATTATGTCTGAAGTGATTATCATCATCCATAAAAGTCCTAAAAAGATCATAAAAACAATAGAAAAAGTCCTGAGAAATCACAAAAACATCTAGAAAAAGTTCTAAAGAAATCACAAAAACATCTTGAAAAAGTCCTGAAAAAAAAAATCATAAAAACAATAGAAAAAGTCTTGAGAAAATACAAAAACATCCAGAAAAAATCATAAAACAAAGAGAAAAAATCCAAAACAATCCAGGAAAACCCATAATGGGGCATTTCCATTGACAAGAAAAATACAAAAAAGTCAAAAAGAAATCAAAAAAATGCAATAAACACAAATAGTGAAAATATGGCAAACAGACGCTATTTGTAGCTCTCCATTTATTAGCTCATGTTTTGCACTTAGCTTCTCAACCTTCAATTCATGCATTGTTTCCCCATCATCTTAACATCATATCAACATCATACTGCCATCATTTTCCTAGAGCGATAACGTCTTACCATGGCTTGATCATTGTACATATCCATTTCAGCAAGTTGTGTCAATACTAGGGGAAAACATTGACAATACTATGGGTAATCAACTTTCAGTTTCTACCGAAACAACTAGACAATGACATAGAATCCAATCATGCACACAAACAATCAAATCCTATGACCAACTATCCAATCATTGATCCATATCACAACATTTTTTAGCAAAATTCATATCATGACACATATTTGGATGATCTAAAATCTAAATAATAATTGGAATATCAATTTTATATTTTGAACAATGGTTGTTTGACTTTTTTGATATCATCCCTCTGGAGCACACTTGATGATGTACTGAACTAGAATGGAAAGGAAAGAGGATGATTTTTCTTTGTCTGTTGTCTTGAGGTTAACTATCGATCTGGTGCAAATATGTCGTGAGACATGATTTATATAGTGTATAATTGATGATAGTTCCACATTTGCATCAAAAAGTGGTTAATCTTTGTTGGTTTCTGCAAGAAATGCTCAAGTCATCTTGGTTCAATTATACCTCGATGCTTCTATTCACTTGCTATATCAAAAAACCTATGAAAGTGGTACTCAGGTCATCATTGGTGCTAATTTACCCTCTGATGCTTGTACATACTTCCAACATTTTCAAATGCTCTATGATGATTCAAGAAAGCTAACAAAAGGCTCAACAAACGGTTGGTTTCATATAGTTGCATTTCATTTAGATCAATGTACATATCTACATATTGGATTTGCATCAGATTTTTGAAAGGTTGAACAAAAACATCAATGGTTGTCATGTCTCTTTGGACTATTTGTGGAGGAAAATCAGACATTTTTTTCATTATCATCATTTCATTATCGTTATCATTTCATCTAGATTATCATTTATCATTCATTTTCATGTCATTTAGATCCTTTTCTCATTTCACATCATTCATTTATCCATTCAATATCCATATCACTTTCATTATCTATTGTCTTCATATCATTAACATCTCTCTTATCACTTTCTTATCATTTCATTTTCATTCTACATGGTTGCATTTCATTTTCATCTTCATTATTATTTCTTAGCATTTATTATTCCCTCATCCTATCATTTCATATCATTTTATTTATCATTACATTTCATTTTCATCTTATCATCTCACATATCATTACATCATTACATCTTATATCATTTCATTTCATATCATTTCATTACATTTACCATTTATCATTTCATCATTATTTCATTTATCGTTTATTATTTCACTTTAGCATTCATTTATCATATCATTTCCATTTTTCATTTCTTATCATATCATTTCATTACGTTATCATTTCATATCATTTTCATTTTCATTTATCACATCATTATCATTATCATTTCATATTCATTTCATTTATCTCATATTCATTTCATATCATTTCATCATACATTTCATCCTATTATCCTACCCTGCATGCACTTATCATTTTCATATCATTTTCCATAAACATTTCCTCATTTCACATATCATTTAAAATCATATACATATTATGAAAACATCTCATAAACATAAACATCCATTTTCATCACATCATCTATTTATTGTATTCGAAAAATCCAAAAACAAAAATTTCATACATACATTACATTTTCACATCATTTTCATAACATGGCATATCATATATTATATCATTTCAACATGTTGCATTTTTATCATCATCTTCCACCTACACAACATCATTAGTACACATCAAAAATCATCATCACCACATGAATCATCCTGCATCACATGGTTAGTCATAAAAATCATTAAAAATATATATATCAAAATCCATCTCATAACATATAGTGTATATCCATATCATATCATCATCTCATAAATGTACAACACATCATCAAACTATCACCGCTACATATCATCACTCATCAAAAATACATACAAATATCCAAAGTCCAATGAAACTGAATAGTATAGAGAGATACATAAGATATGATCAAAATCAATATACATGCTCCAAAAAAAATGATATACATCAATGATCTTGCATCAATCACTCATGGCTGGCTAGTGAAGCCCCCTGACAAAGCTGGTCTGGAGGATAATGGCCCGCCCCCTACATCTGGATCCTGTCGTGGCCCTATGACCCCTCTATTGTGTGTAGTTGTCAGTGATCTACTCTTGGTCCTACTGTGGGACCGAGGGTAAGGCTCTATGCGGTCAAGAGGACACAACTCCTCATATCAAACTCGGTAATACTCGGCCTCTCTGGCAATCTCAAAGCCCTCTGCAATGGCCTCTCACAAAGATGCACTCTCAACAGTGCCCGTGAGTCTCTGTGCCACACCCTCTTCCTCTGCTACCCTCCGTCTAAAAGAATACCTCTTTGCTATCAATTGGGCTATCTAAGGGTCTGGGGCAAGAGGAGGTACCTGTACCTATACCTGTGCTTGTACCTGTGCTTGCACAAGATGTGTCTGTAACTGCATTGCAACACTATGAGTCTGAGCCAACTGGCTCTGCAACTGCACCTGTTGAGCCTGGAGCGTCTGAACCTGAGCCTGCAACATATCTATCTATGCATGTTGTGACATAGACGCAACCCTGCTCACTGTCCTCCATCCAATACTAGTCCTTGACCTCCACATAATCTTCACACTACCCAGAAAGTCTAGCCTCGGTCTCACTAGCCTCACTCTCACTGGCCTCCGCTCCTCCCCTCTGCCATCTCTGTTGTCATCACCATCACCAGAGCTCTCCTCCCCATCCCCACTCTCCTCTCCACCAACTGCCTACTCCCCACCTGCCACATCCTCCTGTCTCCCAACCCCTGGTTGAGGTGCCACCAAAATCGGTGTCGGCTCATCTAGACATGTGAATCATTGAAATGGGTGTGTGTGATAGTAAACCGAGTACTCCTCAAACATGCCAGCATCAACAATATCATATATGGCATCCCATACCTTAGGCTATAATGCAATATACTCAGTATATTCCACTTGGTAAGAAATGCAAGGACCCCATCCAGGCTCATCCTTGCATTGTCCATAGTGTGCAATGCCCTGAGGCATACCCTATATAAAACCAAACTGTCTTTGTACTCACAAGGCCAAAAATCTCTCTATAATGAATGGTGTGTAGCCTATCAGGAACCGAGGTATACCTACAAATGGAATCTCCAAGGGATCTATGTCCCATACATCACAATCCGTATAGGGCCTCCATATCACAACATCCATGTTCAGGGTCTATCTCCAATACTCCACCTTGCCCAGCTTGGGCTGGACAAGTGCAATCGAATAGGCATACACGTATGGCTTGCCTAGCGGCCTAACCCTTGGACATAGCAGTCTAGTAACAACAATATGCTCCCATGCCCAGATCTGGAGTAGGGTAACACCACAAGAAAAGTTCAACGACCCTTTGTATACTACCTAGTGCAAGTCATGATATAAATGAGCTAGCATGCAGCTCCCCCAGGCATATCTCCTTGGTTGAACCATCATCTGCTTGATGATCCTCCCCATCCAACTGATAGCCCCTTTGACCGGCGATCCAGACAAAGGAAACCTCCAATGAAAGCACCCAACACTGCAGGTAAGGCTGAATATCCTCTAAAGTTTTCCCATGGCACCCAGTACCCTACTTATGTGCATCTCCAAACACTCTCCTGAGGGCATTTGTCCCACCCAACTCCTTGTGATCATAGAACACAAGGGAACCTACCACCGGGATCCCCAAAATCCTGTATACATCCTCTAGGGTCACTGTCAGCTCACCAGTTGGAAAATGAAAGGTATTATGCTCTGAATTCCATCTCTCTGCTAACGCAGTCAACAGTCCCCTATTGACCCAAATAGGAGCCATCAACAACAAAGATCCCAACCCACAACTAACTATCAGCTGCACATCTACAGGTCTCAAATCTCACATCCTCTCCCAACCCATAGGGAAGCGCTCTCTAATCTGGAGGTTTTTGAAAACCTCCTATTTTTGGTCATCACAAGGACAATCAATCTGACTCATATCAGACTCATATCAAAAACAACCTATCTACTTCACATCATGCATATCAATGACCCATATCAATCAACTGACAAATATCAGACTCATAACATGAACATCATATCATGTGAACTATATCAAGTGTCTTATCTAAGAGAATCATATTGGGAAGTCAATGCAACACCTGTCTATCTAAACATCCAATCAAATCATCTTCCTATTTGTACTTCAATCACGAATGCAAATATGTTTTCAATCATTTCATCTACTATTTGTTTTCTATCGCAGAAAGAAAATCAATCATCTACTCTTTGTTTTTCATTCTTTGGAAATAAAGTTATCAGCTATCTACTCTTTGTTTTCTATTTTGGGAAGCAAAGTTATCAATTTATCATTTATCAGATCTTCTATCATTTTTATCAACATGATGACATGACAATTTTATTATCTATTGACCAAAGAAGCAATAATTCATCATCATTTTCATCAAAACAACATTTTGTCCAAATTTTTCTTAAAAGCGCTATTATGTGGCCTAAAAGCACTAAAACCCTAAATGCGCTACAGTTTCTCCCAGATGCGCCATTCTATGCCCTGAAAGCACTAAATCAATTCCTATATGCGCTAAATCCCCCATCGAATGCATCATTTTACTTACCCGATGCACTAGAACCCTAAAAGTGCTACTTTGCTTCCTAAATGCGCTAATACACCAAAATTTCTATCGACACCCTATAAGTGCTACTTCACCTATCGGATGCGCTACTTTGTGGAAATCCTAAAAGTGCTACTTTATGCCCTAGATGTGCAACAAAAAACTATGAATGTGCTATTCTATTCCCTAAAAGCACTAAAACAACATGCTTAATCCTAAAATCCACATAAATACATCAAAAATCGACCGAAAATGAAAATTTTCAATGCACAAAGGATCGAATCGACTCACCAGTGGTCCATACATAGCTGGTCTCTGGTATCAATGGGCCTACTCAAATCTATGCCTATTATAGGGAAACTCCATCTCGCCAAGTCACCGTCAGAGCACAGTATCAGTAAAGTCAAAAGGTGAAAATGACTTGTTCTTTTTACCTTTTTACCTTTTAAAGGGTCAAACAAGGTGAGTTTTTGGTGGCATTTTGTTACGTTTAATCTCGGGAAGCTTTTAATCAATTATCGGGAGCTAAATCACTGTGTTCCTCTGATCCAAATTTTATCATCAT
>VDFB02000008.1:115131983-115228445 GCA_007258455.2 Sequoia sempervirens | reverse complement strand
AAAACCCGAAAGAAAATTTGAAATATTTTGAATTTTGAACTAAGAGAGACTCATTCGCCACCCATGGTGAATGGGTCCCACCTTGGACTTAAAAGTGGGTGTCAGGAATTAAGTCACATTTAGTGTTGTTTGTCAGGTTTACATTCAAAAACACTCTAAATTAAGCCTTATAAGGGCATAAAGGGGTCAAATAAAGCATAGGAAAGGTGTAAATAGTGAAATTATGCCTATAAAAGCATGAAATCTTGTTATAAGATTTTACAACACTTCAAAATAGGACTTGATAAGGATAAAAAGGTCATTTTTAGATGAATTGTAATAAAGAGAGTCTAGAAAAGTGTAGAAATGTTTTACAACACTTCACAACACCTTCACAAGATTCCATTTTTGAATTTTAAGGACCTAAATGTGAATGTTCAAGCCACATTGCAACATTAAATCAAAGAAAAATTGACCAAGCATCATGAAGAAAGACCTAAAAGACCATGAAAATGACATGGGAGCATTTTTCTACAATGCAAGAACCTATCGAACCTCATGAGAATTTCTTTTTCAAATCATATCAAAAGTTCAAGGAAAAGAAAATAGTAGAATTATCCCTCCAAAACATGCCTCAACCTATCACTGAAACACCTATCCTTGATGAAGAAATGATTGAACCAAAAGCCCTTTCGAACATACAAGAACAAACTATAGAAAAACCTCCTACCATTTATAATAAGAGGTCACGAGATAACCAAAATAATCTTGTTTTCCCTCCTAGAGTCAAACAAGTTTACAAAGTCAAAGAGAAAGCAGTTGAACAACCTCCTGTTATTTCTTATATTCCTCCCAAGGAAGAGAGGGAATCTATAATTGAAAAATTCGCTCTTACACAAACACAAGAAGACAAGAACAACATAAAAAATTAGAATCCAAACTTACCTGAAACAATGCATGATGACTTTATACCCTCACCGCAACATAAACAAGAACCTTCCATGGACATTGTCATTCAACCTCCTATTGTGATAAATCTAGATGATGACATTGATATTGCAAAGATTGATGAAGAAGTGCATGATGATTTGAATACACTATTTTATTCTTCAATGAACATAAATGAAAAATCTCCTAAAAAGAGTGTTGAAACTGGTGCTTCCCCCTAGTTTGGCATTTGCTCTTGTCCCTTTAGCTAGTTGTCTTCCTTTTGTTTATACAAACCGAGATTGGTATGTAGATGACCTGCTTTAGGTTGATTCACATGTGCCTAACTAGTCTTTTGCATTTTTCATGTTTTCTTTATGTGATTGCATGTGTGTAATGTGATCTGTTGTGTTGTTTCATTTGATGTATCTCTCTCTTTTTTGTGCCTTCCTCTATATGTACCTTCATTCTTCTCTATGTCATAAGCATTTTTCATTTGTCTTGTTTTTTCCTTTTGGGGATGATGCAAGGCGTCAAGACTTTTATGTCTCTTCCATGTTGACTCGAAAGGATTTTTCTTTGTTTTTTCTCTCTATGTCATTCTTCTAGGTCTATGAGTATTTAGGGAATGATGATAGTTTCATGCTCTATAACAACATTGTAGCAAGACATACTGACCCTGAATCCATAGATCTCTTATGCATTTGTGGGGGAAACCCTTCCTTCCTATTTCATGATGCAACTTATTTCAAAAACATATGACTTGGAATAGGGTTTTCTAAGGAAAGCTAGATCATGTCTTAGGAGAAAACATTGACTAATTTAAAGAAATTGCTCACAACGATGGTGTAGCAACTGCTTGAAAGTGGGGCCATACATCAATGACATCTTTTGGCATATTTCATGGCATGATTTTCTTTTTTCTTGTGATGTTTCCTTTTCTTGGTGGTGTCATTGGGTTTGATTTCCTCCAAGAGAGTGATATTTCTAAGCATACAATCTCCCTTCATGGCATGATGTGAACAAGGCATCCCATAAGTGGTGATCTGATATCCTTGACTTGTCCTCTCTTGGAGGCATTAGGCACAATGCTCCCTAAGAAGAATACCTTACATGAACAAAGCAAAATCCCCTTTAATCAAATTTTACGTGACATTACAAAAAGCATTGCATTGTGGTACCTTATCAAAGTTTTCAGGAGGATAACTTTGGTATGGTATGAGAGGCTAATATGATTCCCTCATTGGCCACCTCATTGGGATAAATCACCTAGTGGATAGACTAAGGTTCCACTACCCCAGAGTGAGCATATACATATTTTTGGATAACTCACCTAGTGGAAAGACTGAGGTTCCACTACCCCAGAGTGAGTAGCATATGTTATAGACAAATAGCCCCATTCCACATCACGTTGGAATGGTTGTGCATAATCCTTTTTTTTTTCTTAGCCTTTGATAGGGTATGATTATGTATCTTTGTTATTGTTGCATACTTAAGTGTCTTGAATGTCTACATTAGTGTGAGTTTGAAATGGGGTCATCCTCTCACTAAAGTGGGGTAAAAATGTAGTAACAGAAAAAGTATCCCTTTTCCTTACTTAATTTGGGAATAATTGTAATTGAATTAACCTAATTTTCCCTATGTTTAATGTTGTAATGTGTTGCACACATTCACATTGATCTTAGGCCCCTTTTTAATAAAATGTACTTAACTTGTACCTTATTTAAGGTGTTGTAAAGTGTTGTAACACACTTTCACACTTATCTAGGGTCCTCTTCATTAATTGTGGTTAATTAGAATTAATTAGCCCCTTTAATTCAAATTTAAGCCTTATTTGTGACACCTTCCGAGGATCTATCCTGAAACCCATAATTAAAATTTTAAAACATTTAATTGGGAAAATTTGAGGTCCTAGAAAATGATGCTAGGACTGATTCACCCTAGGTGGTGAATGGGTCCTCCCTCTATATGACCCCCTTTCTTTGCACATTTCACATGAGTTTTTAATTTTCTTTCACCCTGTGAAAGCAAGGCCTTGGAAACTTGTGCCAGGACCCATTTGCCCTAGGTGGTGAATGGGTCCAACCTTAATAAGGACCCCCTTTTTGAATTTAATTATGGTAGGATTTTAATAATATTCATTTGCATATATATGGTGTCGGCTTGAATTGTTTGAATTTTGAGGTTAATCTCTAGATTTATTATAAATAAGGAGTTAATTCACATTGTTTCACCTAGCAATTTTGAGAGAGCATCCTAATAATTTACAAGAGAATTATAAAGCACTTCAAGGGAATTTCAAAGGAATTTCAAGGCAGATTATCAAGAGTTTATTGCAGCAATTCAAGATCATTTCATCATGTCAAGGGTTTAGTGCATTCAAGCATGTTGTTGAGCTAAGATAGTTGATTTAGCTAAAACAACTGAAAATGGGAGATATGGGATGTTTTCGTATGGTTTAGAACATAGAGAAAGACCCACTTTCTAATCATTTCATTGAAGGATAACCCTAGAGATCTCAATGCAAAGGAGAAAGAGATCTTGCAATAGGTTTGTCCTGGGTTATGATTGTAAACTAATGATGGGTTCACCACCAAGCTAGGGCTTGGAAAGATGAATACAATACAAGATGAAATGCTTAACCCTAATATGATGCAATCTTTCACTAAGTGACCTTTTAAAGTATGTAAAACAAAACAAAAAGCTGCAAGATGAAATGTGTGCACCTGGAAATCTAAAGATGACTAGATGAAGCTTTAAAATGCTAAAAATAGTGACCTTAATGCTAAATAGGACTCATACACCAGGCTAGGAAAATCAGTTTTAGATATTGGTTTCTATGTAGAAACAAGAATCTGGCAAATGACTATCTGAAACTGTAAAAACCTAAAAATTGACCTAAACTAGGACTCATATGCCAGAACTGGCATATCAGTCCAGTCGTGATCTTTTGAAACTTCAAATTTTGAATCTGGTCTTCAAGGTCTGCTCTGTGCTTCCCAATTTATTTCTAGATCTGAAACCCTGATTTGCAACCTATAGAAGTCCTCCAAGTATCTCCAATGCAAGGTGACAACTTTGACAAATTTGAACACTTTGAAAATTTTCTCCAAACTTTCTCTTCAATGAATCTTCAATCTAAACCTACAAAACACATACTAAAGAAAGGGAAAAAATTTGTTTTGTTAGTGGAAAGGGGTTTTCCTTAGTCAAACCCCATTTTGGTAATCAAACATTGAAATGGAATGAAATATGAATGGAGAATGATGAATGAAAAAAATGAGATGTTGCAACTCACCAAACCATAGCAATGAAGTGCTACAAACATGTGTGAGATGGCTCCAATGGATGTAGACCTTGACTCTTGCTTGAATATGATAGATATTGAATAAAATGCTAGCTTGAATCATAAAACCCTGCATCACAATTGTTAGCTCCAAAATAAACATGATGCATGAAGACTTTGACATGATGATTGATGCTTGAAGAATGCTCTAAAATGCTTGATAATCTACTCTTGAATGCTCTTGTAAACACTTGAATGCTCTTGTGAACTCAAACTTGCTATTATGAATTCTCTCACAAAATTCTTAGGTGAAAATGAGTGAAAGAACCTTGTATTTATACTTAATTATGCAAGAATTCTCAAAATTACAACACTGCAAGCCGACATCATATCTAGGAGGATAAAATCCTACCAAAAATTTGAATTAATTTTAATTTTGAGCCACACAGGACTCATACATCCAAGGTGGTGTATGAGTCCCATTACGCATAATTTATGGGACCAAATTGAAAAATGCTTAGAAAGGTGTAAAACTAGGATCGAGACCCAAAAACCTAGGTGGGACTCATACACCCAAGGTGGTGTATGAGTCTCAGATCACTAAATTTGTGCCACACAACCTAAAAAAATGTGAATTATGATTGGATATTGATTTGTTTCAGGATTATCCTTGAAAAGATGCATTAAATGAGGCTTTTGGATGCAAAATAAGGCCAATTAAAGCATAAAGAAGCCCAATTATTTATGAAAACCCTAGAAAAGTGTGAAAGTGTGTTACAACACTCCAAATAAGGCATGATTAAGGTTAAAAAGAGATTTATGTAGGTTCAGCTAATTAATAAAATCTCAAAAAAGTGTGAAAGTGTCTTACAACACTTCACAACACTTTAACAAGGTACCATTTTAAGTTCATTACTTCACAAGGGCCCAAGACCTAATGTGAATGTTTCAAACACATTACAACACTAATTCAAGGTACCATTAAGCTTAGTTAACAAGGAGGGCCCAAACAAGCAAGGAAAAGTAAAAGGGATACTTTTTTTGTTTCCACAATAGCATTGAAGATCTACTTGCAAGCATTGTTACACATCCTATTTGAGATCAAGACCTACATTCTTTATGGCCACTACATGTTAGATTGCAGATTTATACTCCAAGAGAACATCCAAGGTATCATAAATTGCATATTTCATGTTTCATGCTTCAATTTCCTTATTTCATCATTTGGTTTAATTACCTAAATGAGGTTTGACTTAGGAAAACCCTTATTCACTAACAATCAACAATTTTTTCTCCTCTTAAGTGTGTGTTTGTAGATTTACAGGTTGAAGATCAAGTGGAGAAGAAGTTTAGATCAAAATTGTCAAAGTTGTCAAGTTGCAAAGTTGATATTCATAGTGCAAGAACAAAGAAAGGAAGCTACAAAATTTATTATAGATTTTCAGGTGCTAACAACCAAGGATCTAAGAGTACAAAAATCAAGGAAAATAACCCAAACATTAGTTTTAGAAACCCTAACAAGGACCCATTCACCACTAAAGGCGAATGAATCCTTTGTGCCCTAAAAAAAGCTTCTTACAGTAGGGTACACACCATTTTGATCTCTAAAAACTTCCCTCATGGTTTCTATAATAGTTAGGGTTAGTTTCTGATTGTTATTTGCATCTTATCATACACATAATTCATTTTTTTATGGTGGAAACTAGTGGTTCGTCATCTTGTTTATTCATTTTGATGCAACCCTCTTGTTCACCATTAAACAGTAACCAAAGCATTTTCATTACATTCATACTATCTATGTGTAATTGCAAGTTGAGAAACACTAGGTGTTATGAAACCTACAACCCAAATACTGTATTAAAATCCTTTACAAGTAACAACCCAATTGGTTACTCACCCCTCAAGTAAATTTGGATAGTTCTATATATCCCCCACTTGCAACTCCACCTCGTGCTCTCAAACCTTTAGCTTTCAACATGCAAAATGAAAGAACTCACAACATAGAGTGTTTTCCAACCTCCAATTATTTTGTGCAATATCATATTTTAACACATCTTATTGTAAAATAATACTTATTGCAATTTAGAATGCAGGCCTTACTCATGTTAGTCCACCTCCAATGCTCGCGGGTGCACAAAATTTAGTGAAAAGGATAGCTTCTTGTGCAAACCACCAGGCTAGCAAGCTTTATAGTCTAACTCCCACCACGATGTCACAACCAACAAAAGGTGGGAAAAATGAACCGATGATGTCGTTATGTCCTTGTTTTTTCATCATAACATTTCCTCCCGTCTACCAAATTTGTCACTTTTATCCCCCATCTTGGGAGGCCCCGCACTACAATGTCCCATCATGTGGTGTATTTTTTTGTATGTTTTAATGCATTTTTGTATGTTATGATGCCTCTGACATGCGCTCTTCTAGGGAGAAAATCCATGTCTAATTACAAAAGATGATCTCCCTATAAAACCACATGGCTTACACATGATAACATATTTCCCTTTTTCAAGGATAAGACATGTTTGATTATGTTATCATGTCCAAGACATACATTTTTTGAAGGATAATAGCTTGATTTTACTATATTTTACAAGCAGATTATCTTGTACCCATTAGACGAGGCTATTCTCCCTACAAATTTAATGCATGTTAGATGCATCATAACGATCATAATGTTTTAAAATACATAATTTGGAATGCACAAAAATCCCAAAACATCGTCACTTTTTACATTCACATTTTGGAGGTTGTTTGGGACCTTAGAAGGGAGTTCTAGTTGTTTGGAGGCCGAAGCAGAGCAGCCACTCTCCGTACAAAAACACATGTGACAGGTGTGGGTAGCCAACTAGCAGGTATGTATATCTATCAAAAATATATGCCATTTTACCATTCTGCCTAGTGACTTTAAAGAATTGACCAGATATTCATTGCAAAAAGGGGTTTTCATTTGATAAGCAGAGTTGATTATGTGATTTTCTATCTAGGGTTTTTTTAATTTGGTAATTTTAATGTTCAGTCCAAAACTATCGTAAATGAGGAAAACTATCTAGATTGAGCTCATGTTTGACTAACCAATTCGGTTGTTACGTGTTCAACTATGAATTTCCTCACACAGATATGAGGTTTGAAAACATGTCATTTTCCAACTAGACTTAATGGCATAGACAAAGCTTTAGGGTAGACATTTAAACCTACACAACTTACATGCGATATAAGAAATTGCATGCTTCATAGCACACTTCATTTTTCAACCTCCACATCACAATGTACCCAAGCCCTTGTGGTTTTTAAGCCTATCTATGTAGGTGTGCATTACAAATAGCAAGAACACTAGTTTCTTGCCATTATTGGCAATAATGAATGAACTTGTTGACAGTGGTGAACATTGTGTAGTGCAAGTTCAGAAACACAATGTGTTTTGAAGCCTTCATTTACTTATACCCAATATTTATCATGAAATGAAGATATATAGACATATAGATGGGGTTCTATTTTATCAAATGGCACATTTATCATTAAAGGCAGGCTCTATTATTTGTCAGTACATAGTGTACTTCATAGTACACACTTCAGTGTAGGGAGATCATGGCATAAGAGTTTTTATAGTTGACAACATATTGTGTTTCTAAAGCTTCAAAATGGGAAACAAGAAATACTCATATTTGTAAAGAGGCTTCTACATTACAAAACACATTATGTTTACGAAAATTTTGCATTATGTTTATCAAACAAAAATTTCAATATAAAATTTGGGAAGCCTAATGGCCATTTGTGTGGTATGATGGCCTCACCTTGGCATTTTGTACGGATATAATATAGAGTAAAAATAATTACAATAACAATGTTCCTTCATCACAACCTTATGAAACCCAACTATGCAAAGATGCTTCACAACTGAACAAAGGTACATAATTTAAATGGAGAAATACTCTAATGTACAAAATGATAAATGTTATGTTCTTTTAAAAACATATCTAATCTAATTACCAAGGACCCAAAGTTTCCTATTCTATTTTGGGAGATAAATCATACCAATGTAGTGTTGAAGAAATCATCATAAAATTAACACAAATCAATTATGAGGAGGATAATTAAAAGGATGCAATATCATCATTCACTTCTATTTTGAGAATTTCCCATGTAACACTCACACTTCAAGGAGGAAACATCCTTCACGTAAAATTTTAGGATATAATAGGCACACAATAATGTAACATTTCTTTTATTTAAAGTAAATTGCAAATTGTTTGCATTCCCCATAGTAAGCATCTCATCTATAAATAAATTAGAACTTCTAAATGCAAAATAAATTTTGGAAATTTAATTATCCAGTATACTTGCAAATCAAGCTATGACAACTAAAATCACTTGTATTTAGTACAGAAGCTTCATGTCTCCTAAAGTGTCCTTAAACCACTTGCCCTTGTTTTATTCAAATTTTTTTCTTCACCTATATCAGCCACCTGGAAGGAAGATAAGTGTTAGTGATAGATTAAATTGGAAAATTAAAGACATTTGGTGCTACAAAGAATTCATTTTATTCCAAATTTCACCAATATTGGATTATATGTTGTGCTAATCGTAACATGCCAGCTTGTACAGACAATAAAAATATATATTAAACTGTACAATGGGAATTTAATTTCTAATTTAACCTATCGCTAACACTAGTAATATATATATAAAATTACATCTACCATTTCTCCATTCCATTAGAGCTGTGAAGCACTAAGCATTCATTCAAATATATGAAAAACTCATCTCTCCTAGAAAATTTTTTTTCTATTTTTTTCTTGTATTGGTAGTAAAGGGCAGAAGCTAATCTCTCAGAAAAATAACATGTCTTAGACATGATAAAGTAATACCCCATCCCCCATATAATGGCATCATTACAAGATAATACTAACACATGGACACTGACGGACATTTAGGCACATGCCATTAACAAGTGCCATCACCTATTCCCATACACCAACAAAAATGTGTTTAAATATGTACTTCTTTCTTATCATGCCTCTAACATGCATTTTTTTAGGGATAATAGCTACATACATAGTATAGATAATTAAATTTTGAAAACATATTGTGTATTGCCACATGTAATTTTCTATACCAATCCTTTCCAAACACACAAATCGATATCTAAAATTGCCAAATTTTCTATAGTAATGATTAATTAATCATTTCTTTTTTTTAGTTCAATTACAATCTTCAAAACTCCAAAAAGATACAAGTGTCACATTATCGCAAGAAGTTTAAGAATACTGCACAATCCAAATGGAAGATGTCTACTATGGTCAATTCATTGTACTTGCATGCGTTGATTAAAGATAACCATGCATCATTCTACAAACAAATCATAGACCATGGCCAATATTATGACAAACAAAATTTTGTAGGTTAAGTAGAATAGACAATCAATGATAGTGTACTTGGACTTGTATAATGCATCAGTAAAAGCATATGATAGAGGCCATAACTTAAAATAATCAATAAGGGAAAATAATACATAAAAGAAGGATAACATGTACCACTGTCAAAATTTTGTTTATATCTTGTGTCTCTTAATTAACACCTAAATGATGAATATTGGTATTGTAACCATTGTTCAATGATATTGTAAATTGAACCATTACTTGTACAAACGACTAAAAAAATTCAAATTATTGCAAGACACATTAGTTGTAAATCATGGTGTGCATCGATTATTCAAGAATAAAGGTTAAGAAGTCAATGAAAACCTTGGTGGTCACCTTAATTGACCAAAAAATACTAGCTATTCTCCCTACAAGAATGCATGTCATAGGCATGATAACATACGAAAACACATAGAAACATACATAACATGATGGGATGATGTAGTTTGGGGCTTGCCAAGACAGGGGATAAAAGTGATGAAACCAGTAGATGGTAGGAAATGTTACAATGAAAAAAGCAAGGAGATAACGATGTTGTCAAATTGTGTTTCCTACATTGTGGGAAGGAATTTCATAATAAAACTCATCGGCCCAATGGCTTGTGCAAAAAGCTATCCATTTCTCTAGATTTTGTGCACCCATGGGCATTGCAGGCTAACCTGAGTAATACATGCATTCTAAATTGTAATAAGTATTTTTTTTTAGAACATATGTTTAAATATGATAATGCACAAAATAATTGTAAGTTGGAAAACACTTTGTGTTATGAGTTATTTCATTCAACATGCTCAAACCTAAATGGTGAAGAGCACAGGGATGATTTTCAAGTTGGGGATACATAAAACTAACCAAATTGAGTTGAGGGGTGACTAACCAATTGGGTTGTTACATGTAGAGGGTTTTACAAGAGTATGCCAGTTGAAGGTTTAATAACACCGAGTGTTTTGCAACTTGCACTTTTACAAAATAGTATGAATGTAATCAAAACCTTTTTTGATTAATGTAGTAACCCAATTAGTTTGTCACCCCTCAGCTCAGTTTGATTAGACACCCAACATTTTCCAACATGCAATTATATATAAACAGTATGAACGTAATGAACTTTTTCTTAGTACACAGTAAAAATGTAATGAAGTTCACCTTTAAAATTATACAATCCACATTGAATGAGATAGATAAAAGATAATGTATTGATTGAAGAGATTATCCTTGCTGTTGAGAAGTTAAGGAAGGTGCATGTGTAGTATGCACAATGGGAAAATGGCAACGTAGAACTCAAGCAACAGGTACTAGAAAGTATGTAATGAAAAAGGAATCTACTCTAAAAACACTTGAAAAGAAGTAGACCAAAGTGAATGCAATAGATAATGTATTGACTAAAGAGATTGTTCCTACTCTTGAGAAGTTGAAAAAGGAGCATGTGTAGTAGATGCAATGGGAAAATGGCAATGCATAACTGGAGGAAGCAGGTACTAGAATGCATGGAATGAAAAAGGAATCTTCTTTGAAAACATTTGAAAAGAAGCAAAGAAGAGTGAGTGAGATAGATAATGTACTGACTGAAGAGATCCTTCATGCTCTTGAGAAGTTGAGGAAGGTGCATGTGCACTATATGCAATGGGAAAATGGAAATGTACAAAACTGAAGAGGTTTTGTATTGCACAAGAATTTTTGCAAGCAAAGAAAGTGAGAGATGATGCTATAGGTGGAGTTGACCAAGTGAATTCAAAGATTCTTAAACATAAGAATTCCATGAAACACATAGAATTGGAAATGGATGAAAAGAAGACAATATGAGATGTTAGTACAGAAAAGAGAATCAATTGGGTGGAGACATGAAAGTCCTATGTGGAGAGGTAGACAAGTTTTGTAAACAACTTATTAAAAAGAAAACATTTGTATTCTCTAATCAGAAAGACACTCTCAAAGCTAAGGAAAAAGCGGTTGCAAAGCTACATAAAATTATTTAAGACATTCAAAACTCTATCCAAGAAATGGATGGTGTTGTCCTAAGGACTAATGAGGGAGTAATTGCTCGAAAGCATAAAGTAAAAGATACAAAAAAGAAGTTAGAAGATCATGAAAAGGAATACCAGGGGGTGTTAATAAGTAAGAGCAGTGGGGATGATGAAAAATGCATGGATGGTCAACTTGCAGATACAAAAGCACTAATTAGAAGTGTTGAAACTGAAGCAAAACAATAGAAGACTACAATTAACCACTTAGAAGAGGAATTAAGAGATAAGAAGAATATTTTATCGTCAAAGGAAAAGGAGATTAATCAATGTTGTTGAGAGATTAGAAAATGAGCATTTGCAAGAGTTTGAGGACATTGAGAAGTTGAAGTATGATATCATGCATGTTGAGGCTCAATTACTAAATGTTCAACGTACCAATAATCATCTTCTAAGGCATATTGAAAGATCAAAAGTGAAGCATGTTGTTGCACAACTTATAAAAGTCTAAATTACATGAATGGTAAATATTGAAGGTTCCTTTCATTACACTCTTGCCATGTAAATAACAAGAGGTTTTAATTACATTAATATTGTCTTCCAAAATTGTAGGTTTACACTGGGTGTTATAAAACTTGCAACCCACACACTGTTGTAAAACCCTCTACACATAACAACCCATTTGGTTATTCACCCCTCTACTCAAATAGGTTAGAATGTATGAGATGAAAAAGGAATCAACTATAAAAGCACTTGAAAAGAAGAAAACTAAAGTGAATGAGATAGATAATGTATTGATAAAAGAGATTGTTCTTGCAAATGAGAAGTTAAGGAAGGTACATGTGTGGTATCTGGAATGGGAAAATTTCAATGCAAAAGTGGGTAAACTCAAGAGTTTTTGTATTGCACATGAATTTGTGCAGGCAAAGAAAGTGAGAGATGATGTTATAAGTGCAGTTGACCAAATGAATTCAAAGATTCTTGAACATAATAATTCCATAGAACAAATATGAGTGAAAATAGATGATAAGGAAAAAGCAATTTCAAATGTAAGTGCAGAAAAAGAGATTCACTTGGGTTGAGACATGAAACTCTTATCTGAAAAGGTAGACAAGTTTTGTGAAGAACTTGTTCAAATAAAAATCTACATTCTCTAATCATAAAGAAACTCTCAAAACTAAGGAAAAAGTAGTTGCAAAGCAACATAAAAGTATTCAAGACATTCAAAAATCTATCCAATTCAATTTTTACATGGAGAGGGTCTTACAATGGTATGTGGGTTGTAGGTTTCATAACAACCGATATTTTTCAACATGCAATTATATATAGAAATCATGATTGTAATGAAAACCTTTAGTTTTGTAGACAATAAAAATGTAGTGAAGTTCATTCTCCTTCACAATTTATAGCAACTCTTACTTTAACTAAAAATTGCATTTCAATTTCTTCATATCATTTAAAAATAAATGCAGAATATAATTACAAATTGGAAAACATAATTTGGTTTTCCATTATTTCATTCTATACATTCAGAGCTAAGTGGTGGAGAGCACAAGGAGGAGTTGCAAGTGGGGGTTACATAAAACTAACCAAATTGAGCTAAGGGGTGACTAACCAATTGGGTTGTTACGTCTAGAGGGTTTTACAACACTGTGGGTTGTAGGTTTCACAATACCTAGTGTTTTCCAATTTCATTACATTCTTAATATCTAATTCACAAAAGGTTCTCAAGACTTCACAAAACATACTAAATTGAGATGAGGGGTGACTAACCAATTGGGTTATTACTTGTAAAGGGTTTTAAAACATAATGTGGGTTGCAGGTTTCATAACACCCTATGTTTTGCAACCTGGAATTTTACAAAACAATATGAATGTCTTGAAAATATTTTGTTATTTAGACAGTATGAACATAAAGAAAGACACTTCAAAATTTATAATAAGTCTTATACAGAGCAAAAATTTTGTTTCAATTTCTTCATATGATCCAAATATACATGCATAGTATGATTGCAGGTTGGAAAACTAAGTGGGAGGTGAGTACATGATTTATGAAACCTCCAACCCACATAATCTTGTAAAATAATCTACACATTGAAGCCAAATGAAAACCCTTGTAAACCCGTAAATGAAAACCCATTTTTGCAATGAATACCCGTTCAATTCTTCGCGGTCCCTAGGAAGAATGGAAAAATGACATATATTTTTGGTAGATATACATACCTGCTCGCTAGTTTCTCACACCTCTCACATGTGTTTTGGTAGGGAGAATGACTGCTCTACTTCAGCCTCTGAACCCTTGCAACTCCCTTCCAAGCTCACCAACAATCTTAAAAATGAAAATATCAAAAATGGTGATGTTATGGGCTTTATGTGGTTTTTAAAATATATCACTTAATTGCAAAACCCAAATTGTGTTTTCCAACTTGGTTATATATTTTGCATGGTTTCTGGTTTCTCTACACATTATTCCACTATTATTTTAATTGCAGAATATATATGTCAGTCATATTTCCACAATGGGTTGTCAGTTATTCCGTTCAACTTCCTCAAAAAATTGTGTTGTGAGAACATTAAAATGGAAAAATTAAAAAACCCTCAACACAAAAGCACATAAACAACTTTGCATTTCAAATGAAAGCCCCTTTTTAGAAGGAAAACCCTTGGAAACCCATCAATGAAAACCCATATTTGCAATGACTACCCATTAAATTCTTCAAAGTCCCTAGGCAGAATGGCAAAATGGCATATATTTCTGGAAGATATGCATACCTGCTAGCTAGCTGCCCATGCTTGTCAAATGTGTTATGGTAGGGAGAGTGGCCGCTCTGCTTCGGCCTCTGAATGCCTGCAACTCCCTTTCGAGCTCACCAACAACCTCCAAAATGTGAATGTCGAAAATGGTGACATTTTAGGATTTTTGTGCATTCCAAATTAGGATTTTTATAACTCGTCGATGTTGCCATGTTTTTTCGACGACAGAACAAGTGACAAAACTCCAAACGACATGTTCCTAAACATTCATCATCGTTCATTCGTCAATCTTATCTCACAATTATGCTGTCATATGAAGGATGAGGTCTTATGTTATCATGTCATAGACATGTTGTTTTGTCAAAAGATTAGTTTCTCCCATATAACAATATATTTTATATTATATAATACATAGAATATATATTATAAATATATATTAGTTTTTTTATTTGGGTGGAGACAAGTGTTTTACAATTTTTAAAGAAAATATTAGGGGAGAGGGCCTAGTAGTCATGCACTCTAACTGCGCGCTTCTAATTATCCTATGTCGAAATTTCAAATCACTCCCAATTTTTTACAGCAGCTAACTTTGCAAGTTATCTACTTGTAACTAAGGTTTCAGGGCCACATCATCAATTATGTTGCCACATCAGCATGTGTTTTTGTCAAGGTGTCCAAAAAGGCCCCAAAAAATAGTGAAGACCAATACTCGTGCATTACATCATGAGTAGTTGAGCGCTAATGTGGTATCACATGATTGATTACTTTTTAGATCAAAAGCATACATTTTGTTTAATTATGGCTAGTCAAATCACAACTATTGGGTATTATAATTACGATTGAGTGCACGACTATTGGACCCTCTCCCCTAAGACATGGGTGTTATAGGCGAAGGCATAAGTTACTTTTTCCATTTAATAAGAAAGCATTAAATGCAATGGCAGGCTGACTGACACACATGTGCAGGTCTGACACAGTTAGTTGTTGCAGTAGTAACTCTATGTATAAATGAGGCGATAATGGATTGGTACGCTCTCCTCCTTGCAACCGGCAAATACTACATTCGAATCCTAATATTATTTAAATTGTCAAATTAAATGTTCAAGTATTTATCCTAATATTATTTAAATTGTTAAAAAAAGAGCCGTGTAAATATTCAAGTATGAAAATCATTTCTTCAGCTGACTCTTTGTCCGGAAGGAAGTTTATCATAGTCTGGTGAGGAAACGTTTAATTCACTACCACACTTCATTAGTTTAATGCACTCCCACACGTCATTAGTTTGTCAGGAAGGATGCTTATCATCGTCTGGTGAGGAAATGTTTAATGCACTACCATACTTCATTTGTTTAATGCACTCCCACACTTTCATTAGTTTGTCCGGAAGGATGTTTATCATAGTCTGGTGAGGAAATGTTTAATGCACTACCACACTTCATTTGTTTAATGCACTCCCAACATTAGATCGCCTACGTATTTACTGAGGATGGAGGAGGATTGCAAAAATATGGTCATTTAGGTGATTGCACAATACTCGACCTTCGCCTCTCTCGTTCTCGATTCCTTGCTCAAGATCCAGCATTCTCAGTGTTCTCGATCACTTTAAGAGGGAAAGAGTTTTTAACAGACAAACTAAGAGTTCTTGGAGGCGTGGCTACCTTCTTCACTGCCCTCTTTGAACAGGGAAATCGAGTCTCATATCAGCAATAACTGCCACCTACACCCCATCGGTGTAATAGTTACCACGTAATTATTCTTGCACATCTCTGATACCCTCATTATTATATAATTCTTGTCTTACTTCTTTTCCCTTCCCAGTGCAGTAGCATTTAAGCTTGCGAAGGAGGATCTGTAGTGTTATTAGGATAAGAATGAAGACGGCCAAGGGTAAACTGGCAGAAGGCCAGCTTGCTTCTAAGCAAAATGCTCATGATGATGGTGATTGTTTTGAAGAGCCTAAGATAAAACTAAGAGAGATTGTAATGAAGAAAACAGATGATGTAAGCTACATGGTCGATATAGCCAAGCGTGAAGAGCCCCTGAGTCCAGTGGCATGCGCCATGTCGGATGCATTGGTAGATAGTTACATCTTAACCATTGTGGGATTCGAGAGAGAAATCGACGTCAAGTCCTTGGAAATTTTACTGCGAAAAAATCTTGGGGAACACCAAAGATTTTCAAGCGTTGCAGTTAGCATTCTCTTCCTTACTTTTTCTTAATCTGTTTTACAGTGTATTTTTTTTCTTTTTAAGCTTTTATTTAAGGGTGCAATGAACAACATTTTTAGATCTTTGTTTTCCTCTGATTAGATGTTAGGATTGAGTGTCTCTCTTGGTGACTTGACATTTTCTACTGGATAAGTTAGACATAAATTTGGAAGAGCTTAAACAATGGGCAGAATCTGGTATTGATTTTGAAGCAAACAAAAATAGATAAATAGTTCGTAATATTCACGTCTCCCTTGTCATTCATGTGCATAGGAGATGGAAAAAATTACATATGTAATATGAGTAAATTGATAACACTAAAATAGATATTATATTTTACTTAGCAAACTTGTACGTATTAATATGTTAAAATATGTCCTGTGAAGCTCATTCAATGTGACCTAGCTAGATGTGTATCTGTATATTGGTGATACAGGTATTGATTCTGTCTGGTTTGAAATTTATCGTATGATTGCATGAAATGAACTGTGGAGTGCAGGTAAAGGACAAGTACAACAATCTGAAGTGGGTTCTCAGAGAGGTGGCGATAGAGGATCACGTGATTGTTCCATGCTTAAGTCTCTCCGCCGTAGAGAATCCCAACTTCGTAAATGAGTATACAAGCTCTCTAGCGACTGCTCCAACACTTGACCCATGCAGGCCTCTTTGGGAAGTCCATGTGTTAAATGTTTCTTCTGGGGATGCAGCAGCCAGCCTTGTATTCAGAATCCATCATTCACTAGGAGATTGTGTCTCTATGCTTTCCCTCATAGTAAATTCTTCAAGCAAAGCTGCACATCCCAACGTGTCACCCACCATCCCACAACATATATCATCTGACCAGAGATCCACAGGCTTTCTGCAAATTGTTTACAATTTGTTTGCAGGGCTTTGGCTCACATTTCTAAGTCTGTTCGAGTATGGGGCCACTCTGATATGGAAGCGGGATAGGAATTTATTGATAGAAGAAAGCACAGCAAAAACTGGTTCAAAGCGTCTGGCGCATGTTACTCTCAGCCTTGATGATATTTGCTTTGTTAAAAATGCAGTTAATGGGGTGGGTAAAAATTTCTCTCTGCGTTTTATTGTGAATGAATCATATTCAATGTCCTTCTCATCATACTGTACTGGCATTTATCGTAGCAGAAAGTGTTAGTCTTACAGAAAAAAATTATGGCAGACATTGAACGACGTGATTATGGGAGCGCTTTCTGCTGGATTGGTGCGTTATATGAGCAGGCGACGATATGGTACGTGTGATAAACAATTTACTCCCTTTAAAATCTACTGACAATCTAATAGTAGTTATCCTTTTCTTATACCCTACTCAAGCTAAAAATGTCTCAGTTCCAGCGAAAATGAATTCGAGAGATGCAAATGCAACTGCAAAGCAACATCTTCCGTCAAACATAAGACTTCGAGCGATTCTTGCAGTAAATATGAGGCGGTATACCATGCTCAAAGTAATAGGTTCAATTCCCATTCCTCAAAATTCCTATTGAAAGTCTGTTTTTGTTGTGATATTTCTATAGGATTCAAGTCAAATTCATTGATCTATATTTCATTGTATATAAGATTCAAGTCAAATTCATTGATCTATATTTCATTGTATCTAGGTGATGCTCATAGAGGTGAAGCATTGGGCCTTTCCGATCGGTCCTACTTCAGCTCAATGAAATATGGATCAATGAGTTTGAGTCCGAATTATAATAGCAATATCACAATTTGACAAGTTGTGAAAAATACAGTTTGTTTTTGTGTTTAGAATGTCTTAATTTTAATTATGTGATTTCTTAATCATGATGGAATGAGTTTGTAGTAAAGTTTTTGTAATTTTTATTTTATAGGCTTTATTGACAGCTATTACTATTTTAAAATCTATATATAAATTTTTCAAATTCAAAAATTAATATATATATATATATATTTAAAATGCACCAAAATTTTCATTTCATATCAAAACTAAATATGGGCAGGATCTAGATAAGAACATGGAAAACCCATCGAAAGCTATGTGGGGTAACAAACTAGGTTTCTGGATGATTCCGTTTCCGATGTTCCACTATGGAGATCCCCTTCAATACTGCCGTGTTACAAGAATGATGTCCAGGATAAAGAAGTTATCTTTCGAGGCCTCAATATCATACGCCATAACCAAACATATACCAACTAAGGTGATATTTCAACAATTAACAGTTAGATCTGTAAGATTTTTTTCAATACTTGCTTAGTCTGCAAAAGCTCCTTAAGAGCGAATATTTTTGAGAACCACAAGAAACAAAATGAGATCAAATTGATTTATAATTTCTTATTAGAAAACGACAAATATTTTAATGAAACTGCAGTTGATAGCGTACATTGCCAGTAAATTATGTGCAAGCACTACAGTAGGCTTCTCCAATGTGATGGGGCCTGTGGAACAGATCCAATACGGTGATAACCCCATCACTCACATTATTCCCACGGCTTACGTTAACTATCGTGTCGGTATTCTCATTCTCTTTTACAATTTTCTATTCAGAAATGTTTTCTGGCTTCTTAAACACCATTCAAAAGCGATTGTTCCCGTATGTATGCAGTCAATACAGATACATTTCATTAGCTACGCTGGAAAAGGAAAGCTGGTTGCGTTAGTATCGGAAGACATAATTCCTGACCCGCAGCAGTTTTGCGAGGATTGCGCAGATGCCCTGCAACTCATGAAAGAAGCAGCAGCTAAAACAACTCTACTAAATTATCTTGAAGAGAGCTCTTGATGTTCCCCGCCTCCCGTTGTAGACTAGTACTTCACTAAATATATAAATAGTATTTTAATAAAAATATGTACTGTAGATGCAATTGAGTGGTTATAATAATAATAAAAATATGTACTGTAGATGCAACTGAATTGTTATAATATTAACAAGAGTTGCAGCGTAGTTCCTGCCTAGTGCTGGCAGGGCAGTTTTGCTTTGTCTTTGCTTTGACATGGATTTGTGTGTTTGATTGCGGTTATTGGCATGTGATAGCTATGAATGAAATTAACTCAAGTAATCATCCCAATCCTTGCTGTATGTGTGTATATATGTACAGTAGATTGATTGTGTGTCCCTCCATATAGTTAGGACATTAATATGTCATTGATATAAATTAGGGAATGCATGCACCTCAATGCTTAAAGAGGACATTAAGCTTCAAACACCACTGATTAATCTTCCAGCTAACAAGGCATTAGCAAAAGAAGAGTTGACTTCCAGACAATTTGTAATAATTTGATGCCCTGTGTCAATAGGATCTCCAAAAGCAGGTATTCTTGTAGAGATACATGGATGGAGCAGGTTTGTGCTATTCTCTAGAGATACATTGGTACCCTTTAAATTCCACAGTTCGCATGTGATATATCATGGCTTCGGCTATATATATAGTAATGTCGACAATGTTTTGTGCCAGTCAAAGACAAAGTGGTACAAAATCAAGCGGACCATGATTATGGTCAGCCCAAGTTTTATTGAATTTGTAAAGCTCTTGAACTTTCACAGAAGAAGCAAAAGGAACGAGTGACAATGTCTTGTGCCATTCCAACAAGCAGCATCATAGAATATATCAAGTAATGGATATAGTCAGAGTGGATCGGTTGTATTGACCAACAAATGGTTACAAAAAATTTATTTCCTGTTTAATCAAAACAACAAACACAAGATACATTTTCTTTGTCATTGGTGATTTTCAAAAACTGCCAATGCACCAGATGACTTAGCTTGGACCATTGGTTGTGTTATTCTTCATTTGCTTTTGCTTTTCTGAATTCATATATTTAAACAATGCCACAATGATACCTAGAAGGCCTAATTCTCAATGAAACAAAAAATCAGCCCTTCAAATTTGATCAATAAGAGTCAATAAACTAAGAGAAGCAAAGAGTAGGAAATGTACGATATATCAAGTTTAGCAAAGAAAATCGCCTTAAACAATCTATATACAATGAATAAAGATATGCAATACATACACATGAGTTGTCAAAAGAATTCATGGCAGTATCCACTATTTGTCTGGAATGCACAAGAGATTTCTAAAACAATCAAACAAATATGTAACTAAAATTAGTCCCTACAAAACTACCATGAAGAATAACAAACACTTGCATCACAAAGATGATCAGATACCAAAACAGTGCAATTTGATCGCTTGGAAAAATTTCACACAAATTGCAATCTCTAACAAGTGCAAGCATATCGCAAGAAGTCATAAACTGGGAAAAATCCATCCCATGCTCCATCCTAGAATAAGGCCAACACTAGCAAGGCTTAAACCAAGAGCCACTGCAAGAGCACATGAACCATTCCTCTTTGGTTTCTTTATCTTCTTGAATTGTCTTCCCTCATGATTTAACAAGCAACACTAGTCATTTTTTGTTACCACTTTCCTTCTCTTTAAGACTTCACAAGAATTACAAGCTAGACTACCTTGATCTTTTGATTGCAGGATTTTGAGTTGCCATCTAAGCTTTGAATTCTCAATCTGTAGTTCTACCAGCCATTGTTTATATAATTTTCTATGTGAAGCTTCCCTGATAAGCAATTATAAAAGTTTTTCATTCTCCAAAATGACCACTTCAGTTGTTTTCACCACCTCTCTAGCTTATGTTTGTCAACATTATAGAGCTTCCAATATGTCTATCTTGGTGTTGTCGGTTTCTTTAGTTTTTGTATTTCCATTTGAGTGAGATGTCCTATCTTTACATTTTCCCAACATTAATGATTAGATTGATCCATCAGAAAGTTCAAACAAAATAAAACAATAAAAAGACTCAAGTCCTTTTGAAACTTTGGGTAAATATAAATCCTTGCAAAAAATTTTGCTTTGCTGAATCATAACAAGAGAAATCCTTAGATTAACTATATCTAGTAAGGCTTTTGTATGCCACATTTCAATTGTGTAGGTTCCCTCAAATGAGGGTTGTATGTGGTTCCATTAGTGTTTGTGTGTTTGTATAGAACTCATTTGAAATGTTCTTAACATGTATCAAGATAAGCAACAATTCAGACCAAATATGCATATGAAGATATACGAGAGTAAAGTTAACAATGCTTATGGGTATCCACTGTACTTTCAAGTGGGAACAATTTGAATTTTGAATAATTAACGACAACTATTGTGTAAACAAAAATAGTCGACAAAAGGAATGGGCCCACACCAACCGCCTTATTTAAGAATATCTTTATATCCTCTCATGTTAGTCAAAAAATTGATGAATCTGAATGGACAACTACTTTCCTAAACCATAAATAGGGCATGAAAGAAGACAATCTATGTGCAAAAACTGAATCTCACCAATTCTAAGGAAAAAGTCAATAATCCTAACTGTAAAAATACTAGTTCTATTTCCTACTCATTTTCAGGAGCAACACAATTAAATGGTTGTTATGAAGCATCAAGACAGATGCAGATATTCAATTCTCAAAATTTAGATATCATTTTTTCTCTAAATATATAGGAAAGTAAATGAATATCCTTAATTTAATTTGGAATCATTTTATTAAAATGAAATTATTGTGGTTTGAGGAATCATTATTATGAAATTTCCTTAGTGCTTTCACCTTATGGTTTAGGCTTCCTTTATAATAGGTTGGTTGGGCTCATAAAATAATTATATTCTATAACATGATATGAGAAATATTCATAAAATTTTCCATAGATCTTTCAATTTTCTATAAATGCACATCCATCAATAAAATAGAAGGAACATATCATGTAAAATTACACAACAAAAGTTGTATGTATGCCTTAATAATTGAACAACACTGCTCGAGAAAAATGTGGGTTCAAGACACATAACTCAGAAAGATGCTTAGTTTCCTTTACTAGAGCTAATACAGTTGTTTGTACTCTTTCTTTAGAAAATTTCTCAAAATGGAGAAGAGCAAGACATTCAATAGAGCCTCCAAGCATCCAAATTTCCAGTAGTGGACATGTCAAAGCCTACAATTCACAAATTCAACAAATTGATCAGTCATTCTTATAGATATAAAATAATGGTAGGATCTAATGCTTTCTTTGTGAAAATATCATGATGAAGCTCAATGGTCTTTTTCTCTTGATAAATACAAACCAATCACATACATATCCCTTCGTTTCATTATCATAAGTTCATGAGACAAATTATATCACTTTCTCAAAAAACTAGAATAATAAAGGCTCATGCGCTTCAAAATCTTAGAAACATACCAGAAGAACCAAACGAAAAAAATAACATAGTTATCAGATTTTCCAAAACTGCAAAACTTGACTACATTAATATAATATTGTGTTACATATTTTACAAAGAACAAATAATGATTAGTGGCCCAATCTTAATGTGGTTAAATCTCAAACCTAACTAAATGGTGCTCTACTCTCAAAGGCTACCTAGGTCAATTGTAACCCTATGTAGCTCCAAATTATCTAATTCCAAGGTAGAATGATTGAATCTAGCATCTTCATTCAGGTCTATGGTCGATCCTTGAGTTAAATTGTAGTGAACTTGACCTGTATGTATAGAATGCTTAGAGCACCAATATTAGAATTCTTGATTGATATATTAGTTTTCCATGAATAGAGCTCCCAAATTATGGTTACACCATACTAAAGATTCTTAGAAACCTTGAACATCTTATTTCAAATCAAGCATAAGGAGGCAAGATTAGTTAGAGTCATAGCTCAATTTTCATTTGGCTTGTTGGTAGTGGAATTACAATTAGAAATAGTAATGGTAAGGGCATATTATGGAAGAGCTTAAATAGTAGGCACATTGTTTGCTATTTGGGGCATTCAAAGTTCCAAATAACAAACAAGGTCTTGACTATTTACTTACAACTCATTAGTATTAGGCCTATTGTCCATCACAAAATTAGGAATTTGTGAATATGGCTTAGCTTTTGATCTTTGCCCTTACCATGAAAGCCTTGAGATGTTAAAGGACATTGTTTGTTTTATGCAAATCCCATCTGCACAACACGTTGAAGACCCTCATCCCAAATATTTGCAATCTACAAATACAAATTTGAAATATTCAATACATGCAAAGATTGAACTTAGAAAAGAAATAAGGAGTTGTCATTCAATACAAAGGAAAGTCCATAGAGGAAGAATACAAATGATATGGCAACAACATCACAGTGCACTTCCTCAAGTAAATTGAGAAAATCCACCCACAACATTGAGGTACCTAAAAAATGGAACCTCCATAGCCATCAATAAAGAGTGGTTGGGTATTGACTGTCCTTTTGAGTGGAACTTCTACTAGATTTCCCATTCCATGTTCCTCTATTCCATAGGCCACACCAACTTGGTCAGGACAAATTTGTTGGTGGTGAAGCTGGGGAAATGCAACAGAAGTAATAGGGCCAAACAACATCTGTGATGACGAGCCACATGACTGGAGCATCTAGAATCATCACAAAACTACAAATGAGGATTCCTTCATACTTAATCCAAAACTCTTATTCATAAATCTTGTAGTTGTTTCATTCAATAAGCACAGAGTACAAAATTATATATGTTGAAATCAATTAAATTTATAGATATTATTAAGAAAATAAAAATTATGAGTTATGTTTCTTTTTATCTCTTTGCCATAGATACTCTAGAATCTTAGAAATAGAGATTAAAGTTGGTAATTAATAATGATAAATTTTCAAGCAATAAGAAATTTCACATAAATAGGTTATAGCAAGATGATGGAGGGAGAACAGTCCCAGTTGGACAAGCATACAATTGGTTCTAAGAGAATAATTTGTTGGTTATTTGGCAATCAAGCTGCTCACAATCACAACTCACCTCACCTATAACAACCTATTCTAAAATTTTGAGATATAAAATTCTTGAGTATTTTAAAATTCTCAAACAATTGACATAAATTACATCTTTAGCAAAAATCCCTTCCATATTGTAATCCAATTTAGGGTTGACAATTGCAAGTTTCATAGATAAAAATTGTAACACAAAAAAATGAGAAGCAAGTTAAATCAATGCACAAGAAAAAACCGGAAAAAAGTTTGCAAATCAAATACAAGTAAACCAAGGATTGGCTATTGTTCTTTGTGAAAAAAATCTTTTGAGAGTCTTGTAAAACTTTAGTGCACTCAATCTAAATTGTAGTCTATAAATACAATGTAGAAGAGTGTGTGAGAAAGTTGCAAACCATGGAATTCTGTAAAAAATGAGATACAATAGCAAGAGAAAGCATAATTCATTATGATAATTGTTGATGAATTAGCTAAGGAGTATCTATGCTTAATTGTAGATCATTTCAGATAGTATAATTCAACAAGAAAATTGTGCATAATTAAATGCTCTAGTTGATGAATTAGCTATGGAATATAGCTAAGTCAATTATGGATCAATTGAGAATCATCCAAATGTTCTATAATTTCATAGCTTCAAGATTTCTCCTTCAAATTTTATTTCAACTTTAATCACTCTATTTTATTTCACATGCAATTGGTTCATCTATATTGAGTTATTACTTGAATTAGATTGCACTGGTTCCATCAAACAAATCAAACAACCTTGAATAATTGTTAAAGAAATGATGAATGTTCATCTAAGTCTCCTTATCTACCATTTCAAGCAAAATGAAAGTTCTATGTCCAAGATACCTAAATGGGGGATCATGACAAATCACATGATAAGGATTCATTCAGAAGTGTTGCAAGAGAATACAAAGGTATTGCTAGAATACTAACCAAAGTAGCAACACTTTCAGGAATGTTCAAGGTATCTGCCCAAATTTCACTCTATCTTGGTCAGAAAATGGATCTGTCGCAACATATTTGACTTACTACACACCCATGATTACCCATTTTAGACTCATCCACTTAGACATCTTGCAAAATTTCATTGTTTGAGAAAGATATACACTGCATTGCCTATTAACTAAGTATTTAACTTATGTTGCATAATTTTAGGCCCTAGGATACCCACAATCCTACAATCTATACTAGTGATGGCTTAAATACCCCTCAAATACCTGGTACCCATTTCCCATAATATTGTTGCTTTCCTTTCAAACCCATGTTCACTTAGCTTACAATTATAGATCTTGTAAGGACATTTTCATTAATTTAAAGGTATGCATGAAAAACCCTACCAAGTCCACCAAGTCCTATTTCGAAATCAATAGTATTATTTTTTGCTATCATGGATAGACAAGAAAACAATATCCAAGACACAATTGTAAATTAGAATGAATGAGATTCTTAGATATACAGTTTTCTGAAATTAGTGTTTAAATTCTTAAAACAATAGTGGCAGTATTCTAGATTAAGAAATCATCAATAAAAAAAATAGGGTTCACCATCCATATTTGACAAAAAGAATAGATCTTGGAACCCATTGTTTGTTTACACTAATTGTGCCTACTCTTCAATTGATGCTTGTAGTGGCATGTTATAGGCAATAGGAAAAACAAACTAGCATGCCTATCTATAATTAGATATCATTTGCATCACCACCAACTATAGGTGTGTCATTCAAGATGTTCCTATCATCCCCATCGACCATCCTTCCCCTGTCCAAAAATATAGCCAATGACAATGGTTGAATTGGGCACACAATTTTCCTACCTCAAAGTTCTTTTCTCAAGAAAAAAAATTTAAAAAGGCTTCCATAAGCACTAGACCACTCAATTTGAAAAACATGTGCTTTACTATTCCAAGATGAATTTTCCCTCCTTGCACTTTTCCATCTCTTTTCATAGGCAGCCTCTTGCAAACATGCTAGGAGTAAAGCTCCAAAAGCGTGATGAATTGAAGGAACAATTCTATTGTATAGTGATAAATCTAGAAAACTATTATAAGATAGATATAAGCAGTGAGAAATACATATTTCCAGCCAATGATCAACCCACAACAATTCAAAAAATATTTACTAATGTATGCATTCAAGTTGTCATCATTTTTTCCTCTAGAGGCCCAACAAATACATTTACACTACAACAGAGGAATGGCATGATAATTAAAAATCCCAGCATGCAACAGGATATGATTATGTAACATGGATTATTTTAGTCTAGAAAAACTGAAAGTATGAGATGAAAAAGGCATTACACCTATTCATGACTACAGATTGATTATGTACAGTCTCTCACTGGTGGAATAGTCAAGTGTCATAACTATAAGGGTGACTATGTAACATGGATTATCTTAGTCTAGCAAAATTGGATGTATGAGGTGGCAAAGGCATTACACCTATTCTTCACTACAAATTGAATATCCACACTCTGTGGTGGAATAGTCAAGTGTCATAACTGTAAGAGTCATAACTATAAGGATCCTTGTAGCCATGAGATGAATATTAAACCTTGGAACTCTTATAGCTTAAGAGTTTTTTTTCATTGATTAGCCTTCCTTGTTGGTAAGTAGAGATTTTATAAAACCTAAAAATAGTAGGATTTTCTTTTTCCTGAACTCTTATTCTGATAAGAATCTAGTGAGTTGCATTGTAGATAAAATTGCTCTTAATTGGTTGGTTTTAAAAAATATGGGATTTATTCCACTCTTTCCCTTTTTTATATATACTTTTATTTTTGGCTAAGGGACATGAAAGTTATGATAGTTTAAAAATTCTCATATTTTGAAAAAATTACAGATTGAAAATTGTGAATTGATTTAAATGGTATAAATATGAAAAAAAAATTATTGTTATTATTTTTGAGTTCACTATTATGAATATTGGTGAATTTATTAAATAGATTGTCATTGGATCTTAAGAAAAGGTTCTAGATGTGGGAAAATTAGCAAATGGGGAAGTAAGACTTATTGTCCCTAAATTACCTAATATTGAATGGAGTTAGGAAATTATGATTGTGTTGCAAATTGAATTCCTTAATGGTAACCATTAAACATTTTTACCTTGGAAATATACTATTCAAGTTGAACATAAAGGACTAAATATAATTATGAATATTTTTTTTGGTATTGTTTGTCTATCTATTTAATAGTCTAGAAATCATAGTGAGATGATTGAGACATTTTCAACTTAAATTTTTTTATGTTGGTTTATGCTCATTAATGCATTTCTTGGGATGATGTACACTCTCTTCCACAATGTGTGTGATTAGTGAACATGTCTAGTTGTTGTGTGCTATATAGGAATCTTAGCTTGTCAGTGATTCACTTAGTACCTTAGATTCCATCATTCATGTTAATCATATACTATTATATTTTTTGTGATGGGTCAAGAGGAGTTGGATGCTTCAATGCAAGGTGGATATCACCTTCATAATGATCTCTCTCTTCTACTTCAGTTTACAGTGAGAGGAAATGAAAAAGGTTTTGGTGATGCAAGTGTTAATGTATTTATCTATCTTGCAACCTATTGTTTGAGAAGAGTGGATGAATTTTACTTATTTTCTTATACTTATCATTACAATACTATAGCTCTCTATTTTTTTAAAGGGTTTACAATACTATAGCTCTATAGTTATTATAGAATGTTTGAATTCTAAAACTAGATACGTTGCATATGTTTTCAATCTAAATTTGAAATTTCATACTATTAGATTCTTTGTGATGGGCCAAGAGGAGTTTGATGCTTTGTGGCAAGGTGGATATCACCTTCATGATGCTCTCTCTATTCTACTTCAAGTTACAGTGAAAGGAAATTAAAGAGATTTTGGTGATGCAAGTGTTAATGTATTTATCTATCTTTTGACCTATTGATTGAGAAGAGTAGATGACTTTTACTTATTTTCTTATACTTATCGCTACAATACTATAGCTCTCTATTTGTTATACAAGGGATACTATAGCTCTGTAGTTGTTATAGAATGGTTTGACTTCTAAAATTAGATATGTTGCATATGTTTTCAATCTAATTTTGAAATGTTCAATTCATTTATTTGTAATATTAATAATTTGAGTTTTATACTTCATGCCAAAATATTGTAAACGGATTTGAATGAATGATAATGGTTGTAGAATCATTTTATGCTAGAAAGAAAAAAATAGTCAAGTATTTGACTCTTGTGATTGTGGGTTTCATTTACTTTACTCATTAAATACCATATATTTTTAGTGATTATTCAAAATATGTTACACTAAATCTTCCCATCGAACATCATAAAATTCACATCTCTAACATTTTCAATTTTGTAAAATATACTTTTTGTATTCAATCATATTTAGATAACCTAAAAAATTAAGTTTATAAGCGACTTCAACACCTAGGTTATCATTTCATTTGACATTTTAACTTTTATTTAATGAAACGACTCTAGATAATATTAAATCTCTCATATAGACAAAAGATGTGAATTAAGGTTGACATCGACATATACTTATAGTTTATTTAGCAATTGATCAAATCATATTAAAAATTATGTTTGTTTGATAAATAAAAATAACAATTAATTAAGTTAAATCCACGTATTTATATTGATTTAAGTAAAATGGGTAGCTAATCAATTGCATAATAGATCTTAATACTAAAAACCATTATCAACATGAAATACATGAATCAAAGGTAGAAATTTATATGTTAGAGCTCCCAATTTAACTAAAATTTTTAAGGTATTAACTATTAAGATGTTAACTATGTTAACAATATGACTAGTATTGAAACATGATTGAATCTTAATTTTTTATGATTAATTTTATTGTTTAGTTAGACTAGATTAACATATAAGTCTATTGAAAAAACTAATGCCTTACATTTTTATACACAAACCCATCTATAAGTGCTAGTTAGAGGGAATACAAAAAACTTTTGCTTAAGACCAAATAGATGTTTCATTGATACCACTTTGAATATATCATAAATATATAATTGAAATGTGATTTGATACCGCTTCCAATATATCATAAATACATAATTAGAATGTAATTTGATACCACTTTGAATATATATCATAAATATATATTGTGAATGTGATTTGATCTATTTAACACACAAACCAACTCTTATAAATAAAACTTGTCAACCAATTACAACAATTGACCATTTCAACATTTGTTAGATGCTGCAAATTCCTTGGCATTGGTCCACTTTAAACATTCATATAACATAACCTAATTAGTCTAATTCAAGTCTTTTTAAATATAATAAATGAACATATATAGAATTTCCATTTTCCCATTGACTTAACACATTCACAAATTCAAATTAATGTTTATAAATATATATTACATATTCAGAAAAATCTAAAAAATAATTAGAATACATCTAATAATCATGACAAAAAAATTATTTAAAAAACAATAAGAATACATCTAACAATCATGACAAAAAAATATTTAAAAAACAATTAGAATACATCTAACAATCATGATATAACATAATATCATGTCAAGTCTATGACAGAATTAGAACTATTAGCAAAGTATTTAAAAGTTAAATAGTTTCAAATAATATAAGAAACGTCTTATTCTTCACTTCTAAAAATTTTAATATAACATTGTTATAATCACATTTAATATTATATTAAAAAAATAATTGAATAAAAAAAATCAAATATATCTTCATAAACTGTGGGAAAGTTAGGTCTACTATTACTAAAGTCTTTTTGGTTTATTGAAGGACAAATGACCATCATATTGGTGGATAATAAAAAAAAAACTTTCAATTTCTAATTTTAGATTAAGTTCACCACTGAGCAAACAATTCAGGCTAGAGTCTAACCATAGCTAAACAAAACAACATAGTCTTGTATAGGAGTGAATTTACACCCCTTATACAAATTCCCCTTTTTCCCTTCCTCACTTTAGAAAACCAAATTTGAAGGATAAATTCCACATAAGCACGCTGCCTTCATTCCACTTGGCACCTGTTTTGTGTGTCGACAAAGGCATAACTGTCGGGGACGCCTGCAAGGCGCGTAGACATCCGCGTGGCACGCTTATTTCCTTGGTAGATTCTTGCATCTGGAGCCTACAGAGGTATTACACTTCCCATTGGAGGTCAATTTGTAATGCCCCCTTCGACTTTAACTGACCCAAATATGGTCATTTTCTTCATTCTCTCCTTCAAATTCACTCCTACATGCTTTATCACTCTTCAAGCATTCTCTAAGCATTCTAGCATTCACCATCAGCCTTCAAGTAGCACTTTGCACTCCATAATAGCAACAACAACACTCCATTAACTTCGTAGAGCAAGTGTGGAACCAACACCATTGTAGCAAAGGCTTGAGTCCTCTCATTTTCTCCTCCATTAGCTAGTGAGCTCTTGGTGGAGGTCATAAGCTTTCTACTCCTCTCCTTTGGTTGAGTAGAATAACACTGTTTTGTAGTGCTTTTTTGTTCTTTACTTCATTTCCTTCTTTATCAAATATTTCTCCATTGTTATAAACTTGGTTGTCCATGGAGGTGGAAACACCAAAATGGGGGTCTAACTAAGGCAAGCCCCTATACAACCACCCAACAATTTTCCTCATTCTTGCGTGTAGGTGGAAGTGATCTTGGAGCTAGCTAGAAAATGAGTACCTTTGTGAGATCATTCATGCCACCCTAACTCTTATATATTTACTTTATCTTATTCGTGCATATCTTGCCTACTTCATAGCTTTGTTTTGGCCATTTGGAAGTAATTAGCTAGGTCATTAGTTTGTTTTCTAGTGTTCAACCTTGTCTTTTTAGTCCTCTGGTCATATGGATGCTAGTCCGTCGCGTTGTCATCCCAAAACCATGCTTTTGTCCTAAGGAAAAGAGCTTCTTGAGGCACAATGTTGAACCCAAAAACTAGCTTTCCTAGCCCTATTCTGAGTTTTGGGTCTACAGAGTGATTGAAGGACCTTATAGTCCTCATCATTCTTGTCCCACATATCTTAACACCCCTTTAAGTTGAGGTAAGTTAGGGAAGCCTTCCACTCTTGGCTCTCTATGACTTGGGGCCTTGAACATGGTTGGTCTCCCTCTCTTACATTTTTGGTGAACCCGACTTGAACTATTTTGGTTCCATTTTGTGATACTGAAAGTTCCTTTCCTCATATCCTAGGAGTGTTGTAGGTGTGAGTGTTGTGAGGCTTCCACCTTACAACCCAACTTGCGATCCCTAGTAGGTGTAGTTAGAAGGTTCCCAAGGTGTTGTGTAACAAAACCTTAATTGGGTCACCATCGTAGCATTTAACCTTTAGGGACTCTGTGAAGGTATCATCTAGTGTGTGTAATGGCCTCTTTCCTGCATCAACCTATCCCCTCTATGCAACCTATGGATAGTGGTACTGGTATAACATTCACTTCATAGGACCTACCGATGGGTTTTAATAGGGAACCATCTCCTCTCTACATCCCTGCACGAATCAACAGAAACATGGTAGTGGGTGTTCTTGTTGATCCAATGTCTCAAGTAAACATTATAACTAAGGAGATCATGCTAATAAAATTTTTGCATAAAGATGGGCATGATGCATCTGTAAGAAACATCTGCACACATGATGGACTTTTTGTACCCCCTTTGGGTAGTATTGTCCCGTCAGTCTTGGTTGGGCCTAAATCTGTGAAGCTTTTGTCTGACATAATCCCTGGGTCTGAACTCTTTAGAGTGAAGCTAGGTATCCCTTGGTTAGTATCTATGAATGTTGTGCCCTCGGTCATGCATAAATGTTTAAAATTTATCTACAGGGGTTTTATGCATGTGATTCATGACACCGGTTATAAACCACTGGTTGCTCGTGGTAGCTACTCCTTGGATTACTCTTGGCCTGTGCCCGTTGGTCCTCTCCCACCTAGGACAAACCTCCTACACTAACCATATCAAAATTATAAGAAAGGGTGCCTAAGGCTGAAAATGAGATACCCTTCGTTTCCTTATGTTGTTTCACATAGGGCTTGCCTAAAGGCTAGCAGTGATGTCGCCAAGGCACATAGAAGGGAAGAATAGAAGCAGTCCTGAAATCCTCCTTCTTCCTCTTCTTCTATTCAGCTTGATGCTTTATCTCACTCTATTGAGGTACCATCAAATTCTATTATGTATTTGCGAGAGAATCCTATGGTGCCCAATTGGTGAAAGCCCAAGCGTCCCGCATTTGAACTTCATGTTCTGCCCACGGAGCCTAGGCCCATTTGGTATAATAGGAAGAAAGGTCCCCATGGAGAGTCCTCTTTGTCTCAACCTTTGTGGCCTCCTACCACTCCTACTTCAAAAGCGGTAAATGGGAAGAGGCCCGCTATCGAGGCACTTGAGCCGACTCCCCCCGCTACTTCTCAACCTACTCCTCCTGCTCCCATTCAGGAGTTTGTTCCTCCACCAAAAATTACTATAGTGGACACGCCCATGGTTGAGCAGGAGCCTTTCATTCCCTCGTAGCCTTCGGCCTCTGGTTCAAAGAGTCGTAGAAACTGCCTTACGCACGAGCACAAGTGCAAGTGCCAACAAAAGGCTCTCATGGCTGAGCAGGCCACCTTATAGAGGAAGGAAAAGGAGACGACCGCCCCTATATCAGGGCCTCCCACTGCATCCTCCTCTCTCCTCCCCTCTACTTCCATTCAATCTAGCTCCACATCACTTTTGGCTTCCACTATGAGTACGAATGCGCCTTACCCCAAAAAGGTGCAGGTGTTCATCGCTCCTTCGATGGATCCACCTTTGTTGATTTCCATTCCAAATATCCCTCCTTTCTCGAAACCCTTAGATATGAGTAACACCTCAGTTGTATATACTGCAGTTCTTTCCTCCTCTTCCTCCACACTTCTTGCCTCGTCTATGGGGAGTTCACCTCCTCCAACAAAGAAAAAGGTAGAGAGAGGTCTTTCCAACAACGAAGGACATAAGAGGAGCCCACCTTATTCGAAAGGAGGTCATGTGCTAACTTGTTCTATCCTAGTGAAAGAACCAGACCCAACTTCCCCTGAGTTCGTCACCACTCCCAAGTCGCTCAGTGAGCCTAGCGGTGAACCTTGGGCACAACCTTCTCTGTCTGTTGAAGTGAAACATGCCACTCCTATAAAGTTCATGTTTAACTCTTTGGATGAGGTTCTGACCTTGTCAACGATCTTCATGAAATTGTTTACCTTAGCTCCACAAGAGCTTGGTGGAGAGGACCTTGCAAGGCCCTCTTCCTTAGACCTTGCTGTGGGAGGATCAGATGCTCCTCCTCTTAGCATTCCACCACTGCAGGCTCATCCTCCTTCCCCCTATGATGATCTAGAGTGGGAAGCAGACAACCTCTCGGTTGATTAGTGTTAGGAGGAGACCTCTTCTTTATCTTTAGATTAGATGTGTGTGTGTGTTGTGATGTGTTCCCCCGCAATCATGCTATGTGTGTTTGGATGACCCTCATCACCCCTATCGATGCTTGGATACAAGCATGGTTTTTCTATCATAAACCTTATTCTATTTGTATCACCATTCTTCCATGTTTGTGACTTGATTTTTGACAAATTGGGGATGATGCAAAGGGTTGGGGACATTTAGGCTTCCCTTCCATGTTGACCCAATTTTTTCTTTTTACTTTGTCTTCTTGTGCATTCTTCACATGGTCTGATATAGTAGGGGGTTGATGACAGTTCATTTTATATACTATATATATATATATATATATATATATATTTATGAGCAATTTTGACCCCGAAATATCAAGCTACCCCTATGTGCCCTTTGTTTGTGTTTTTTTTCTCTTTTGATTTCCCTTTATCTTTCTCCCTTCTTTACTTGAGTTTTCCCTCTCATGTGTGACAACGCCACTTCTTCAACACTTTGATTTTCAGAAAATGCATTTGTTGCCAACAAATCTTTTCTCAAGAATCTTCATAAAATTCTTTTCAAGAATCACATTCTCGACTTGAAACCCTAATGGAACATGTTTCCTTCATCATGGGTTCATAAAGAAAGAACTTGAGAACCTTCCTCTGAAGTGGGAACAACTTTAATCTTCCCCTCGCGTGGTGGCATCTTCTTCCTTTTGAATTCCTTGATGAAGTGAACATCTTTCAAAAGGATTCCTTGATGATGAATTGATTCGAGAAAGAAAACACCTACTCTCGGACAATGCGTCCCTTGAGTGGACCCCTTTCTTCATGTCGGGTTCCCAAGAGACCCCTTTGAAATTTTTTTAGCTTTTTGACTGTCTGCATGACTATCCGCTTACTTGCATGACTATCTGCTTACTTGCCTGCATGGCCACTTTTTGACATGTTCTATCTGCGAGTAAACATGTTGCCTTCTAGATGCACCTGTGAAGCCACTTTTTTACTCTGTGGAGTCCACTTTCTTGGGTTTCCTCCATGTGAGAGATCTTGGAGGACACCTCCCTATAGATCTACAGGCCTATAGGATGCTTCCTTTGAGCTTCCTCCATGCGAGAGATCTTGGGGGTGGCTCCCCTGCAGGTCTGCAGGGTGTTTTTTCTTAGGTTTCCTTTATGTGAGAGATCTTGAAGGAAACCTTCCTTACAAGTTTGTGGGTCTGTAGGGTACTTTTTCTTGGGTTTCCTTCATGTGAGAGATCTTGAAGGACACCTTCCTTGTAGGTTTGTAGGTCTGTAGGGAACTTTTTCTTGGGTTTCCTTCATGTGAGAGATCTTGAAGGACACCTTCCCCACGGGTCTGTAGGGTGCTTTTTCTTGGGTTTCCTTCATGTGAGAGATCTTGAAGGACACCTTCCCTGAAAGTCTGCAAGTCTGTAGGGTGCTTTCCTGACTTCCTCCCTGTGAGAGATCTTGGGGGACGCTTCCTTGCAAGTTTGCGGGCCTATAAGGCACTTTTCAGGGTATCCTCCATTCGAGAGATCTTGGGTGACACCTTCCTTGCAGGTCTACGGGCCTGTGAGGTACTTACTTCTCGGGGCTTCCTTCATGTGAGAGATCTTGGGGGTTGCCTCCTTGCATGTCTATGGGCATGTAAGATGCTTCCATTCTTCAACTTCATAGTTCTATGGGGCTATGAAATCCTTTGCTTGTCCTGCACTCTCGAGTTCACGAGATCATGGTCTGCTTCCTCGACGGTTTAGGTATACATCTATAACTCTACTACTTCTTCAATCTACTCTACCGAAGCACTCATCAGTATTCGTGCTCGCTAAAGTGGGGGAAAAATGTATAGGAGTGAATTTGCACCCCTTATGCAAATTCCCCTTTTTCCCTTCCTCACTTTAGAAAACCAAATTTGAAGCCTAAATTCCACATAAGCCCATTTCCTTCATTCCACTTGATGCCTATTTTTTGTCGACAGAGGAATAACTTTTGGGGACACCTGCATGACATGTATATGTCCACGTGACGTGCTTATGTCCCTGGAAAATACCTACGTCTGGAGCCTACAAAGGCATTACACTTCCCATTGGAGGTCAATTTGTAACACCCCCTTCGACTAATTGACCCAAATATGGTTGTTTTCTTCATTCTCTCTTTCAAATTCACTCCTTCTACATGCTTTTCATGTCTTTACATCCTTTAGAACTCTTCAAGAATTCTCCAAGCATTCTACCATTCACCTTCAGCCTTTAAGAAACACTTTGCACTCCATAGCAGCAACAACAACACTCCATCAACTCCGTAGAGCATGTGTGAAACCAACACCATTGGAGCAGAGGCTTGAGTCCTCTCATTTTCTCCATTAGCTAGTGAGCTCTTGGTGGAGGTGGTAAGCTTTCTACTTCTCTCCTCTACGATTTGGTTGAGTAGCATAACATTGTTTTGTAGTGCTTTTGTGTTCTTTATTTCATTTCCTTCTTTATCAAATATTTCTCCATTGATGCATTTTTGGTTGTCTATGGAAGTGGAAACACCAAAATAGGGGTCTAACTAAGGCAGGCCCATAGACAACCACCCAACAATTTTTCTCTTTCTTGTTTGTAGGTGGAAGTGTTCTTGGAGCTAGCTAGCGAATGAGTACCTTTGTGAGATCATTCTTGCCACCCTAACTCTTTCATATTTACTTTATCATATTCTTTCATATCTTGCTTACTTCATAGCTTTGTTTTGAACCTTTGGAAGTAATTAGCTAGGTTGTTAGTCTATTTTCTAGTGTTCAACCTTGTCTTTTTAGTCCTTTGGTCGTATAGACACTAGCACACCTGAGAGATGCTAGCGCATCACACTGCCATCCTGGAACCACGCTTTCATCCTCGGGTAGAGAGCTTCCTGAGGCATAGTGTTGAACCTACAAACTGACTTTCCTAGCCCTATTCTAAGTTTTGGGTCTACCGAGTGATTGAAGGACCTTATAGTCCTCATCATTCTTGTCCCACATCTCCTAACATCCCTTTAAGCTAAGGTAAGTTAGGGCAGCCTTCCACTCTTAGCTCTCCATGACCTAGGGCCTTGAACATGGTTGGTCCCCCTCTCTTACAAGTCCAAAAAAAATGGCATGCAACTTGTCCATCAAAATTTCTAATACCACAACCACACTATATTGAGAATAGGTCCAACCCAATTGGACCCAACTACTAATGCTTTTCCTATCTAAGGAAAAACCCAATTCATTAACAAAACAAAAATTCTTGCATCCCTCAATGTTTGTAACTGTAAAATGAACAAATATAATTTTGTTCTATATCATATACAATGATAAAACTACCAACCATTCAACACCATATCCTGTATCTATAGAAATCTAAGTCATACAATTTATTACATATTTGACTCAATACTTGGCCGCATGTTTGTCTATCCATGCTTGGGAAGTATCTTCATAATAAGCTCTATCGCTTTTGTAAAGATAAGAAATCTCAGGCACTAGAGGATCATCTGGGTTGGGATTAGCCAACAAACAACACATAGATAACAACACCTTGGACACAATCAGTACAGGGCTCCACTACTCCTTCAGTATATCTAGACACATACTCCCATTCATTTTTCTATTTGGATGATAAATCTAGCCCAAAAAAAACAGCCACATAAATTACAATGATCCCAAATGGGATTTGAAGGGCTTATGACAAAAAAACTGCATATCATTGGGTGCTGCCACAATAATGGATTACACTTTCTGGGACATCCTATTTTTTCCTAAAATCAAATATTTTTGGAAAATATAATGATTTAAGCCTTTAAAGGCTCCATTTAAATGATTTTAATTAAAGAGGGTTTGATCAAACCCCCTTAGATCAAAATCCCTTGGATAGAACCCCATTACTTTTTAAAATTACCTATAATGGATTCTCCTCTACACCTATCAAAATGTTGATAAAAAACCACTTTTGATTTACCTTTTGGGCGATCAAATGAATTAATTTAAAATTTATATTTTGTAAGTATGGAGCACTTATTGTAAGCTTCCCAAAAAGTATAATTTTAAATATATTTAATTTGATTATTATATTTATTTTTTATTTCTTGTGAATGTAGGTTTTTCAATGAACATCAAGTTCTTTGTTTCACAGATATGAAAAAATAGGGAAATAGAGAAGAAAAATTCTAAAAAATACATGTGCACTAGGTATTGATGTCCTTATTTCGAAAAAAAAAGAATAAGTTAATTCAAATGCATACAAAAAAGTTATGCGGTCTGAAGTACACCTCTGTCCAAATTATAATTACTTTGACTTGGAAAATTAATTAAAAAAATATATGTAACAAAAAAATATGAAAAAATATCCATGCACTAGATATTGGTGTGAAAAATTTATATTTTAAAAATTAGAATTGT
The DNA here is from genome assembly GCA_007258455.2 of Sequoia sempervirens. Lineage (NCBI taxonomy): Eukaryota > Viridiplantae > Streptophyta > Pinopsida > Cupressales > Cupressaceae > Sequoia > Sequoia sempervirens. The sequence goes on along the minus strand of VDFB02000008.1, from coordinate 115,190,378 downwards.
ATCATTTCTATAAAAACATTTATGCAGTCCGAAGTAAACATCACTCTTTAAAAATGTTGTTTTAAGTTATGAAAAATTACATAAAAGTATTCACAATTTATTTTTTATATATTTTTTTTTAAATATAATTAGAATCTACAAAAAAAATATCACAAATCACTAGTTTGATTCATCTTCAAATTCTTAATGGTTTAGCTGCTATAGGTGTAAGAAAGTGAAGATTTGGTGAAAAATGTTGATTTCAATGTCAATTTTGGCCAAAAAGTGTAACCAATTATTGTGGGATCACCCCATTAAAAAAAATAGATAAACTATAGATCAAGCTAATGGGTTCTTGGGTTTAATATTGTATATATATCTTGGTCTGGAAGGTGAGCTTAGGAGGCTTGAAGGGGTAGTCCTGGGGGAAATGAATGAGAAGAGAAAAGGCACCCCTTGACTAAGGAGTTTCAGTAGGACCCATGATGGTGGTCTTCCAATGGAATATGTCTTCTGCCACTGGTCTAGCACTAAATGAACTAGCTGGATCCTTTTTCAACTCCATTAGTTCTTTTTGTATACGCCTACTCACCATGTCTTCTTACTCTATCTGGTATTCCAGGCTCTATCTGGGATTTATCTTTCAATTGAAATTTGCTTGCACTGGTGGTTTGTCAAGTGTTGTCACTGTGAGAAGTATCTAAATGCTCAGACACAAACAAAATGCACTCAGAGTTGTTGCTTTGTTTCCCAATCAACTAGGAATACCAAAAAAAATGTGGAATAACAAAATACAAAATGGATTTGGAGACATAGTTGGGCATGCAAACTTGCTTCTTCTATTAACTCAGAAAATAACCATTACAAAATGATTTCAAACTTGAAACTACAAACTACAGATAACAAACTAGATTTTCAACAATCTAGAGCTACACACACACACACACAAGACAATCAAGAGCTTCTCATAGCTCACTTTACGTCTTCCTACACTGAACGATTTGGAGCTATTTGCTGCTCCAGGAAAATGTTGACCAATCTAGAGCTATCTGTTGCTCCCTACACACATACAGAACAATCTGGAGCTATCTTCTGCTCCCTGCACTTCACTCACAATTTTTTTTTTTTGTTGTTGTTGAAACTTCACCTTCTTGTAACTTACTTGCAATATTCTTCTGCCAATCTTTGCAGATCTCTAAACTAATTGTTGCATTCCTTCTATTTTTCTTCATTCAAAAATTCCCTCTCAGAATTCAAATTCACCTAACACAATAAATTTTACAAATTCAAAATTGCCCACCACAATAAATTTTGCAGTCAGGAGCAAAAACAGGGATGAAGATCCCAAAAAGAAACTTGTCGTTGAAAGCTCTTGATAGGTAGGTGTACTAGGAAGCTGACGTGAGAAAATAAAGGGGCTCAGGCAATAAATATTTCCAACACGCCCCCTTTGCTTGATTCATCAAGAAAACATCATTCTTCATTCAAATCAACAACACCTAAATTTGTTCTTAGGAATTCAAAGTAATCCCTACTCAAAGGTTTGGTAAAAAATTATGCAAGCTATTGCTTAGACCTACAAAATTTCATTTTAATTTCACCTTTCTAAACCAATTTTCTTATGAAATGATACATGATTTCAATGTGCTTGCATCTTCCATGAAAAATTGGATTCTTCGTCAAAGCTATTGATGAAACATTGTCACAAAATATAGTTGTTCCATCCTTTTGTTCTTCCTTCAAATCTGCTAAGGTCCTTGTTATCTCTAAAGCTTGCACCCGAACGGAGTTGTAAAACTCAGTTAGCTAGAGAAACATGGAAACACTTCTAGGTTATGGGGAACCTAATGATGAAGTGAATCTTCGGATAGGTCGGCTTCCTAGCTGGTAATATAACCTAAACTAATGATTTTTTAAAGGGAAAAAGGAGAAGGAATGTTGAAAATGAATAAAATAAAAAGTGAAAAAAACTACTTCCTATGGTGATACACCTAACTTAAGATGGATAATGAAACTTTGAAATTTAAACACTTGACACAAACTGATAAGAAACAGATTTTGCACAGCTTAGTACTGTAAGTTTCTGCATAAATATTTCACTAAAAGGTTGAAATACAAATAAATCAACAAAAGGAAGATATCCTTCACAATTGAAAAGTTATATGCATTACTTAAACACATTTAATAACTTGCATAAACTCACATTTGTAGAAAAAGAAAAATTCATGAGACAAAGCTTGAAGGAAAAATAAAAATTTCACTAAAAGCTTGATCAATCATTTACCATGCACAAGATTGCAAGAACAAGACAGCAAGAATTTCTTAATCAGAAAGAAACAAGGTATCTTCAGTATTTCATATCCAAGAGCTAAGTTACAAAGCATGCTCAATACTGTAGCAAAGGACTGTCAAAGTCACAATCTTCATAAATTGCATAAAAGAACTAACTCAAAAATGAATTACAAAAGCCATAAGTAGTCCCAACTAAGACCCACCAAAATAGGACCTAGAAGCTCTATGGGTCGGATGGAACAATAAGGCCTAAAATCTAGCAATTGGATCTCATCCAAATAAGCTCCAATGTGTGGAAAAGGTCAAATTTGACCATGTCAAAGATAAAGGCATAATAAAATACCTCTATATGCTCTCAAATGTGCTCATAAATGAGTCAAAAATAGCCCCAACATTTGTGGCACGTGTTTGCAAACTAATTCAACCTCCCTATGTACCCTCCATGATCATAAATTCAAATACATCCCTCCTTTTCTCATGACTTAGTCATATAAACATGTGCCCCTTTCCTTTTCAATTTAAAAGATAATGACTTAAACCAAATGATTTATAAATCATCATTTCGATTTAACCATTTACAATATAGAACAAATGCAAAAATAAAAGGTCTCTACCTCCATGTATTCGGCCATAGACAAAACCCAAAGGGTTTACTAAGTCAAGGTGCATGTTAAAATTCCAAGTGTATATTTCATACTTGAAATGCCTAAGTCATAATAGGCATGGGAAATAACAATGCACAAGTCAAAGCCCACGGGGAGTATTAGTTGCAATACAAATTTTAAAAGACAAGGCAAAAATACAAGTCTCCATCGGCATTTGCATTATAGGGTTAAGAAACCCTAAGAAAACAAAGGCAAAGAAATGAAACATCCATTTCATTTGTTGTGTTGAAGCTTCAAGAAGAAGCTAAGTCTACCGCCACTTCCATGTTAGGGTTTCCAGAGATTTCATGGCATTTTTTCCATAGGATATTGAAAACAAAGCCTGTGGTAAGCTTTCTGTTGTGATTTTTCCCTCATTTCTTTTCATTTTCTGTGGAAATCATGCTTATACTTGCAGAAAAGATATTTGTTGTGTGCTAGCTTGGAAAATCCATAAATTTCCTTGCACTTTTTGTTGTTTGTAGTTATTCTATTTTCTACGTTGGAAAACTCAAGGGCTTACCCTTTACTATGGCGTTCATTGTGAGTCTCCCTTTTTGTTTATGCTTTTTCCTATTTTCTATCATGGGCATCCTTACTTTCTTGTGATGCCAAGAGCATCTTGAAACATTTCCTCAATAGAAAAAATAGAAGAAAATCCGCGAATGTATCATTTTCTTCAATTTTCCAAAATGAAAATTCCTTAATTTATTTTTTTGTTTATTGTACATTCCATGTATTTTTTGTTGTATACTTCATCAAAGCTTAAATTCATGCAACGACCAGCAACATTACAATCTCTTTTGCTTTGAAAAGATCATTCAGAATTATAATATGAATGAGATTTTACAAAAGGGTGGACAATTGAAACAAGAGCTATGTCAGTCATGTCACATGAAAATACTTCCCTACGAAGGAACAATTAATTTGCAAAAACAATTCAATGCCATTGCACAGTATGGGTATGACTTAGAGACACTTCACAAATTCCCATTTCCTCATGAATGCTACCCCTTTCACTGACTTGCAGGCTCTGATTTTCTTTGTTTGAACTCTTGAAAATCTAGGTTTATGCAAATAACAGCATGGATTCTCAAAAATACCTTATACTTGTGTTCAATATAACAGTAACAGTGAATATTGACACCACTTTTCTCTCACTATATTTTGGCATACTTTGTTGAGAATTTGGCTTCCCCATTGGTCCATAATCGCTATCAATGCCTCCAGATGTATGCTTTATGGTCTCTTTTAGAATGAATGAACATATGCTCAGTTTGAAGATTTAGCTATCATTATCAGTTTTCATTTAAGTATCTTCCCTTCTTTATTCATTTCCACCATCAAAGTTTATGTACAAAGACTATTTTTTTATGCATAAAAACCTAGATTTATACTTAGTTCATATAATGGCATTGTATTAGATATTCATGCAAACATCAAATATCTAATCTTTGCTTAATTGTCAAGCCCTCGCAAACTTGAAATACAATTACCAAACTTCCTGAATAGCCTCCTTTACTATCTCAATTTTCAAAATCTCATGATATAGACTATATCTGATGTCTATCTGTATCTATGCATAAAGACTCTTAGTTGCCTCTTGGGAAGCTTGTTGATTATGCATACAAATTTACAGTAACCTCATACATAGGAATCATTTTATTACTGAATGATCATTTAATGCTTTGATTATACCCGATTACTGTAGAAAATATTTTATTTGAAGTCCTTTTTACTTTGCATACTGATTGCATTATCTTAAGAGCACATTTTGATTCAAATCCCATTGTCATAGATATTGCTTGTCCACTAAAGTCACTGTATTTCCACTAACTTATATCTTCACTATTCTAATATTAAACCATTTAATGCTCACTGTACATGGTTCTTGATGAAGTAAGCTTGATCATTGTTTGCAAATGGTGTAAACTCACTCTGAGAATATCTTTCAACAATACTTGCAATTATATCATAGCTTCTTGATAGTAATTTGATATTCAATATGGTGTATTCTATATTGATAAAGTAATTATGGTTGTTTTCCATCATGGTATAACTCTATTCATGATACAGTAACTTGTATTTTTTGATGATTTTTTCGTGGCACTAAAATTGTAAGAGGCTCTGCACTTGATACCGAATGTGATTTCATTAATGCATGAGGTTGTCATAATATAATTCCATTTAGCCTCTGTAGTTGCTCTTTGGAGAAATGCTTTGTGAACTTAAAATGTATGCATGTTCACTATCATTCTATGATCATGCTGATATGATGACTTTAAGATTGCATTTCCCTCTTAAATAAGCTCAAATGAGCTCATTATTTAACAATTCAGCATGCCAGGTTCAACCCTTATGGGAGCCACGTTTTAACCCACATGTTGAAATTTAACAGATTAGATCAGAAACACAATTGCACCTGTATCTGCACATGAAGCAAACAAGTTAGTGAAATAAAATGCATATCTTGAATGTGTATATGCATAAAATTGGTCATGTCTAATCTTGGCATTTAATTAAATATTTATTATTTAATTAATCCTCTAAAGTCCTCTACATATGATTAAATTTAATTAATTTAATTATATTGTTCATTCACTTTATTCTTCTATCATGATTAAATAAATCAATTTTATTTAATTATTTCACATCCATATGTCTACTTAATTAATTAAATAAATACTCTTTATTTATTAATTATCACCTTTTTGAATTTAATTAAGTCTTTTGATTTAATTAAATTTAAATATTTCTTTTCTCCTATTCAAAACTTTCTTCTAATTAATTAAATATTTTATCTAATTAATTTCATCCACATGTTTCAATTTCTTAACAATTTAATTAAATATCTTTATTTAATTAAATATCTTTCATATCTTTTCAAATCATAATTAAATATTTTATTTAATTAAGAAAATCTCCATGTCACCCATAAAAAAATAATTGAATTTATAATTCATTATTTATCTTCAAAATCTTTCCTCAATCTCACAAAAAGATGATTTTTACAATTCATCTTTATCATCTCATTTTATCTCTTCGATGAAAAAGGAAACAAATCCTGCTTTTTGTTTTCTTCTATTTTTCTCTTCAGTCTTATCCATCTTCGACTGTTCGATCTGCTAGAAATTTTCATAGCAGTTGATCACATCAGCCAATCAGAATCTTTTGAAAACTCTATAAATACCCCTGTGAATCCAAGCATTGGTTACAACACATGTACATTAGAGCTTACTTGCATTCTAGCATTCTAGCATTTTTAGCATTATCATTATCATTCTTATCTTTTGTAATTTCGTAATCTTTCATTTTAATATCCATATCATGTTAATCATATCTTAGCACTGCATGCATTCATATTCAATCTCGTTCTCTAGGAAGACCATTTGTTGAGCCTAGCACATAATCTGAGAGCAAGTTGGAATCGACAAAAACATTGGAGATAGAGGACGATAGAATGACATCAACTACAGAATACTGAGTTTGCATTTTTGTTATTTTAAATTTTCTATTTTGATTTAATGTTCTATCGGTGTGTTTGATTTGTTTTAATTTACATTTGTTATTTATTTGATACAATCTAAAATCGATCACACATTTCTAGTGCCCACCGTGGGGCCTTGCCCTATTTTTAACATCTACTCGTAGGTTTTCTGACAGGTTTTCACGTTCTGGCATTCGGATTTTTGAAAAAAAATCTCATTTTAGCGCATCCACGGATTTTTGTACCTCATCTGTGGGTTTCTGTGGCACATTCAGAGTTTCTTTTAGCGCTTTTGTAGGTCTTTCAGCGTATTCAAGAACTGTTTCGGTGCATTTAGGGAACAAAACGATGCTTATGAGGAATAGAATGGCGCATATACCCAACTCATTTTATTGAAAATTTTGTAAAAAAAATTGTTGCATTTTCTTTTAGCGCATCTAGGAGTTCTTTTAGTGCATGTAGGATTTTCTGCAGTGCTTATGGGATCTATTTTAGCACATTTACTTATTTTTGTGGCGCATATAGGGTGTAACTAAACAAGGTTCTGAGTCTAATGCCTTCCGCAGACCAGACCTTTTCTAGTTTAAAAAGAACCAATCTAGGATAGTCACATCTGGTTTTTAAAAAGAAGCAACCCTAGGATAGACATGGATTTAAAATGAAGCAATCTAGGATAGTCACCACACAATGATTTTTGCAGTTAAAATTGAACAACTTTTTTTCGTGAAGCAACATCCTCACATGGTTTAGATCATTGTGATTTGGACTCTAAAAATAACATTGTCTACTGTGTTTGTGGCAATAGGTTTATGGTCTCCCCTTAACTGGGTGATCAGAATACTAGACTTGCCTTTTACATTTCTACAATTTCTAATGCTTTATTACATCCTGTAGAGGGCCTGCTCTTGTGGGAAAAAGTACTCACCCAAGAGGAACAACCCAAGTGGGTTCAAGCCAAAGCGAGGCTATTCTACCCCACTATAAAATTTAAAGCAAATTTGGGGAAACCCACTTTTTTCGGTAGTGTGCAAGATAACCATCCCCAAAGCCTTTGTTCTAAAGGCTGGGAGGTCTCCTAAGGGAGTTTATTATTGCTGCACCGAACATAAACCCTTACTACGAACCTAGTGTAGTAGCCAACTGTGTCAGTTTCTGAACATCATGATAATCATAGTGCAAGGGGACGAAAGAATATTCCCCCAAGATACTCACCATATAACTTCCAAGGACCATTTGCTCAGGGGATCCGGTATCCACTTCTATCACTCTAAGTACGTGCTTGGAAAAGACAAAAACATGGGTGCCCCTTCGGGGGTGACATGGTTGTGTGAGTCGACGCAATTCTAAGATGTGGGTTGTGGTTATTATGATGACCTACTTGAGTACTAAGAGTGAGTCTGTCTAAAGCGTCTGTTATGTGTAAAACCTATGAGAACACTTTTTGAAAAAAAAAATTGAGCATACACTTGATGTTTAGTATAGGGCTTAAGAACAACTATTTTCAGAGTGTTTGTTGTGTTTTCAATCACACTAATTCAAATAAAAGATCATCCAAAATGAACATGCCAAATTTCAGCTGAAACTGCTCACAACTGTTCAGAAAACTACTTTGGAAAACTGTTTTAGCACATATAGGGTATATTTTAGCTCATATGAGGTCTATTCTAGCACATTTACTGGTTAGAGCAGTGCATTTAGAGTTTTTTTTCATGCATTGAGTGTTTTAGCATATATACTATGCAAATAGTTTTTGGTCACTACCCAATTTTTTTTTTGTAGCACATATAGGACACAAAATAGCACATTTGAGGTCTATAGTAGCGCATTTAACTATTTCTCTAGCGCATATGCCTATTTTTGCAGCACATACAAGGTACAAAGTAGTGCATTTGTCACTTTTCCAGAATTGTTGCTTTTGACAGATCTGAGTTTATAACATCTTCAGTCGAGTAGCATAATCGACATTTTTCTCATGCTTAGAGAGTGGAAATCAACCAAATTTGTCAAGAAGTCAATTTCCAGTAGGATCAAGAAACCTAAGAAACATCTAGGTTACAAGAAAGCCTTACAACGAAGGAAATTTTTATATAAGAGTCGAAATGTTTTGCTCCATTACCATGAATTTCTCCATAGGTACCAAGATTTTGATATGGGATTTACTGACGAGTACATTGTAGATCCTTTATATTCACGAGCTTATTTTCAGAGAAGAGCTCTATCACAACGACACAATCACAATCAACCTCTCGACTTCGAGTATCTACCACAACCTTCTATTGAATATCCAACACATCCTAGTCAAATCCTTCAGTGAGTTTAAGTAGGTTATTTGATATACTTATCATTCTTCAAAAACAAGAATCAAATCTCAAAAAGTGCACCTTTCATGCAAACTTCTAATTGTTGGTTCAACTTCCCCCAATAGGATTCTGACATCCTTCATACTTGGAAGCCATAATCAAGAATTAGGGACGTCTTTTGATCATATCATAAGATTGTCATCTTATCGGATCAAAACATCATCATTTTTGCACTTATCAAACTGTGATCTAAGTATAGAAGAACATCTCGAAATCATATGCCTGTTTTTACAAGATTGTAATACAATAAGCTGAAGGAGGATATTCAACAAGATCATACCCAAAGAACTCAAGAAGAAGGTGAGAATAGTAATCCCCTTTATAGTGTGAGTCATAATCCCCTTTTTAATGACAACATGGCTGAAAGAGAGAAAAATTCATTCCCTTTTAACAAGAATGTGAGCAAAAATCATGTAGATAGTGGTGATGAATGAGATGAGGAATGCCTTAGAGAAGCCGAGCAAGATCCCAAATTTCACAAATCCTTAGAAAATATTTTGGAGTGTAACAAAGAAAAATATTTTCTATATCTAGCTGACAAAGGAGCTAAATTGCCTCATGATTTTGATACTAAGAACATCAAGAGTAATCCTAATGAAACACCCTTGTCTGATCTTAGTGCCTTGACTCAACAAATTACAACACTACAAGGAAAAATTAAAGATCTACAAGGGGGAGCCACAACAAAGACATATGCTCTTGATGACATCTGTCCTTATCCTTTTGACCGACGTCTCAACATGATCCCATTTCCCAAACATTGTGAAATCCTGAAGTTCGATCGTTACAATGGAAAATCGGATCCAATTAATCATATTAGAGACTTCTAAAATATGACTTTAGGGTTTTCCCATGAGGATACATACTTGATGCGTTTGTTTCCCAAAAGTCTTGGAGGCCAATCTATGGAATGGCTATCGAAAATCACACCACTTATCAAGAAATTTGAGGAATTGATTAATGAGTTCATATCATAATATTCTTTCAACATACAACATCAAATAACCATGATTGACCTTTGCAAGGCTAAACAGAAACCTGGTGAACCCTTCATTACATTTCTTCAAAGATGGAGAAGATTGTTTGCTAGATACCCACGTCATGTTCCTGAAAAGGAAAAGATCACCACTTTCATAAACAACTTAGATCAAGAAATGAGCTATCGCCTTAATCTTCATTGTCCTCCCTCTTTTCAAAAATTGATTGAAAATTCCATCACCATTGAAAGTGCCTTGGTCCAGAGAGGGATGATAAAAATTGATAAGGACAATCCTAGCTCGTCAAATCACCACAATGACAAATCTAAGTTTTGGACTCGCAACAAAAACATGGTGAATGATGGTGTTGTAGATGCAAATAATGTCTCGACCAAACCATTTGTACTTAGTGCTTCAAGTGCTCCTCAGAACAATAACTATAACAATGTCAACTTGGTCACAAATCAGGGAAATAATCCTCCTCCGAGGGGTAACATGAATCAAACTTCTACTCCCAATCAGGGGAATGCCAACAATTAGGGTTACCATGGAAACAATAATAACAACCATGCCTTCGGTAATGCCTCAAACACAAATCCACAATGATCTTCATTCTTCTCTAGTAGAAGAACTTTTACTCCATTGGGTCAATCTTTAGAATTTGCATTCAAAGAATTGATGGCTAAAAATTTTCTTACTTCGCCACCTCAACGTGATTTTGAACCCAATGTGAAACCTCCATCATGGAATGATGTGTACTATTGTTATTATCATCGGTGCAAGGGCCATCGCACAAATAATTGTCAAGCCCTGAAGAATAAAGTCCAAGAATTAATCAAAAATGGCACCATCACAATAGAAGGACACCAACAATCAAACGAAGACCACCAAGTGTTTTGCAACCCTTTTCACAACTATCAAAAAGGTGAGTCTCCTGGAAAAAGTTTGAATCATATCAATGACAGTATAATCAATTATATTTACACTAACAACAAGCAATTCAATGTTATAAAAGTTAAGAAAAAGATGGAATATAGAGAAGTTAACGCAACAACAAGGGCACAAGCTAAAGTTTTCTTAAAGGGGGATTCTTCAAAATCCACTGTTCCTATACCTCAACATCAATATGACTTATTCAATCAACTTCGGAAAACTCTTGCTTAGATTTCTATCTTAGAACTCTTGAAGATCTCCCCAGCACACAGGGAAATTCTAGAAAAGGCCCTCGTTGAAACAACTTTATCCACTAATTTGGATGTGGATCGATTTCAAGCCATGGTGGGACACTTGTCCTCACCCACATGCCTCTCACTCTTCAAAAAAGATGATGTTTCCATGACACATCCCCATAATTCATTGCTATACTTAGAAGTCATGGTCCACAAGTTTCGTGTCTGACGCATCCTAATAGATGGAGGTGCTAGTTTGAACATATGTACCATGAAGTTAGTTCAGGATTTAGGATTTTCTGAGGACTCCATTGATCCCAGAAGAAATATTACTATTAAAGCCTATGATGATGAGGAAAGAGCATCCAAGGGTTTAATCATGCTACCAATTAGAGTGGGACCTATTATCAAGAATACTTTCTATCAAGTATTAGATCGTGATCTTGCATACATCTTATTGGGTCTTCCTTGGATCCACGAAATGCAAGTTGTCCCATCCACATATCATCAATGTCTTAAGTTTCCTTATGATGGGTAGGAGATCACAATACCAGCTAATAATTCAAACAGTCAGACTTGTGCCAACATCAAAGCTAGTCAATAAATTTTGGTTCCCAACAATCGAGAAGCTCTTGCTAGTACTTCTCTCAAAGTTGATACACAAATTAGTCAGTTAACCAAAAGCTTTGACAAACAATTACAGTTCAAGGATAGTGGATTAGGGGAGTATTTTCTCTGTCTTTCTAATCTGCCTACATCTCCTTGGTCACATGGACAACCTTCTATCACACAATATCATATATATGTAGCATCAACATCAACGCAACCGCCAACATAACCAAGTACAAATTTTAATGGACGATTTATCAAAGAAAAATTCCCCATGGAAGATTTTGAGGATAGAGAAGTTCTCAGTTGGCTCTATAAAGATGAAGATGAAACAGTTCTCAATGTCAAACTACCAACTGACCAATATAGTAAAGGATATTCAATCATGCAAAATATGGGATGTGATGGCAATGGTCCTATTGGAAAGAGAAAAGGAGTAGTTGAGCCTATTTATCTTCTAGGACTTGCTGAAAAAGATAAAATAGGACTAGGCTATGATACTAATTCAAAATAAATAACATTTAAATAGTTGCATGATATTGTCCTCACATTACAAGAAGGTTCTGACACAAGAGAGGCATGTTTGACAGTAATTCAGAATTTCATGGATAATAACTCTAACACAAATTCTGGTGAATACGAGTGGGACACCATCTACAATGATGAATTATGGAGGGACAAAAAGGTTGATGTGGTACACAAGTACACCCCAACTCTAATCGAAGGTGAAGGGTTAGGGTCCCAACCACAAGAATCTGAACTACAGGGCAACTATGATTCTAGTGATACCGAGTCAGATTTAATTGAACAAGACTATCATGAGAACAACACCATCATTGATTTGCCTCATACCTCAGATCCTACAGACAATTCTGTTATGACCATAACCATAGCTGATTCCATGCAAGCCGATGACCAACTACCTTTGATCCATCTTGATCTCATTAGTTGGGATCTATCTTAACCTATTAATATACCTATGTTTTCAAGCGATGAATCTATTGTGAACTTCCTTTCTACAGACAACACAAATGATTGTTCCACTGGTGATTTTTGGCATATTCTTTAATCAAGAGAGTGTCAAGTCTCCTAGTTGCAAAAATAAAATTCAAAAAGAAAGATCTAATGGTGAAAACTAGAATCTGGCAGTATTAGATCAAACAAAAGATAAAACAAAGAGCTTATTAGATGGTGAAAACCTTTTTAAGGCACCAGATGATGGGATACTTGACACTCTCCTAGAGCACTATCATGAGTAATCACCTATCTTGATTGAGCCTACAAAAGAAGTTAATCTTGAAACTCTAGAAAAATAAAAGATCTTATAGTTAGCTACATCAATGACAGATGAAGAAGTACCTGAGTTCATGGATTTTCTCAGAGCAAATCAAGTCAACTTTGCCTGGTATTATGCAAACATGCCAGGTCTTGATCCTGATCTTATAAATCATCACTTTTCCATCAAACCAGGAGTTAAAACCCGTGAAACAAAAACTCAGAAAGATGCATCCCCATGTTGCACTACTAGTTAAGGAAGAACTCAGAAAACTTTTTGATGTGGGATTTATAAGATCGATTGACTATGCAGAATGGATCTCCAATATTGTTCCTATGTCCAAGCCTGACAAAAGTGTCAAAGTGTGCATAGATTTAAGAGATCTTAATAAAGCATGTCCTAAGGATGACTTCCCGCTTCCAAGCATCGATACTATAGTTGATCTGACAGCTGGCCATGCCATGTATTCACTAATGGATGGTTTTTTTGGTTACAACCAAATCAATATTGCACCTAAAGACCAGGAAAAAATAGCATTTACATGTCCATGGGGGACTTACTGTTGGAACGCCATGCCTTTCGGTCTAAAGAACGTTGGGGCTACTTACCAAAGAGCTATGGCTACAATTTTTCATGACATGATGCACACATTCATGGAAGATTATATAGATGACATATTGGCAAAGCCATACACAAGAGAAGGACATCTCGAAGTGTTATCCAAAATCTTTGCAAGGTTGGAGAAGTTCAAAGTTCGCATCAACCCTAAGAAATGTGTTTTTGGGGTCACATCTAGAAAAATATTGGGATACATAGTATTAGCAAAAGGAATTGAAGTAGGTCCTTCCAAGGTGCAAGCAATCATGGAAATTCCTCCACCAAGGAATATCAGTTAGTTGAGGTCATTACAGGGACGACTTCAATCTATACGAAGGTTCATTGCACAGCTGGTAGAGAAGAGTCTACCTTTCATGCATCTATTGCATAAGAATGTTCCCTTCAAATGGGATGATAAGTGTGAGATAGCCTTTCAACAGATCAAGCAGTACTTAATGAACCCACTAGTTCTAGTACTGCCAAATCTAGATAAACTACTAATCTTATACATTGCCACAACAAATACATCTTTGGGGGAATTATTAGCACAAGAAGACTCTACAGGAAAGGAATGTACAATTTATTACATCAGCCAAACGTTAACAAGTCATGAATTCAACTACACTTTCATTGAGAAGGCTTGTCTAGCAGTAGTTTTTGCATCACAAAAATTTTGACACTACATGTTAACTCATACAATCAATCTTGTTTCAAAGATTGATCCACTCAAGTACCTGTTGAGCAAAGCTACATTGATAGGAAGGCTAGCAAAATGGGTCATGATCTTAAGTGAGTTTGGCATCCATTATGTTGATCACAAAGCAATCAAAGGACAAGTTATCATTGATCAACTAGCTGAAGCACCACTACAAGCAGAGCATCCCATGCATGTTGAATTTCCAGATGCTGATGTCTTCACTACAGAATCAAAACAACCTTGGTCTTTATACTTTGATGGTTCTCTCACTCAACACGGATCAAGAGTGGGCATACTCTTTGTCGCCCCTCAAGGAAATACAATTCCTCGGTTGTATAGGATAATGTTTCCATGCACTAACAACATAGATGAATTAGAAACTTTAATTACTAAGTTGAAGATCACATTAGAATGGAGGATCACAAAATTACAAGTTTATGGTGACTCACAATTAGTCATTAATCAGATCAATGATGATTATCAGACCAAAGATGACAAATTATTACCATACAACAAAATGGTTGATGATTTCAAGAAGTACTTCGTGGATATCAAATTCATACAGATTCCACGACTTGATAACAAAGCAGCTGACGCCATGGCCATGATCGCATCATTGTTACAACTCCCAGAAAATCAGGCTCGCTATCAATTTCTGGTGGAACAATCATTTACACCCGCCTATGACACACCTGAAAGCCAAATCATTTGCCACTTAGTAGGATCCGATTCACCTTTCTATGGCAATATTTATGCCTACCTAAAATACGACATCTTACCACTTGAGTTATCCCATAACCAAAAGCACAACTTTATCCACCAATCCTCTCACTATACCCTTATTGCTGACACTCTATAGTCGTGGTCTTGATGGTACTTTACTTCAATGTCTTGAATGTGATGAATCCAACAAGGATTTACAAGAAGTTCATGGTGGTATTTGTGGTACTCGTTCAAGTGGACTGACTTTATACAATAAATTGATTAGAAGGGGTTACTACTGGCCTACAATGGAGAGGGAATCATTCACTTTTGTGAAGAAGTGCTCTAAATGCTAGATTCATGGGAATCTCATCCATGTTCCTGCACAAGAACTACAACCATTCACACCGACCTAGCCATTCTCTCAATGGGGGTTAGATCTAGTTGGCAAGATTCATCCTTCATCATCAAACAAACACAAGTTCATCATTACAGCGACAGAGTACTTTACCAAATGGATTGAGGCAGTACCTCTCACTAAGGTTACCGGCAAAGAAATCACATCGTTCATACTCAATTATCTCATTTTTCGGTATGGCATTCCCAACTCCATCATCACAGATAATGGACGACCATTCAAGAATCAGGATGTTGATGAAATTTGTGAGAGATTCCATATTCAACACAGATATTCAACACCTTATTATCCACAAGGGAATGGCCAAGCAGAGGCCTCAAACAAAATAATACTAAAAATCTTGAAGAAGACTGTGAATGATGCAGGGAAAGATTGACACGTTCAACTCAATCTCTTATTATGGGCCTACAGAACTAGTATTTGAACACCTATAGGAGCAACACCATATGCTCTTGTCTATGGAGCAGAAGCCATATTACCTCTAGAGGTTGAGATTCCATCACTCAGAGTATCTTTGAAGGGTCTAATCACCAATGATGAATACAAAGTTTCTCGACTACAAGAGCTGGAACTCCTTGACGAAAAGAGACAGCGAGCAGTTGATCATTTAGAAGCATATCAATAGATGATGTCTTGTAGCTATAATCACATATTCAAGCCATGTACCTTTCAGGTTGGTGATCTTTTTTTGAAGGAGAACCCACGCAATCAGCAAGATAGAGAGAAGAAAGCAAAGTTTGAACCAAATTGGTTGGGTCCTTACGTAGTTATCACCATATACGGTTCAGGCATACAAGCTATCAACACCAGAAGGGGACCTGTTTGATGAACCCATCAACAACATGCACCTAAAGAAGTATTATGTCTGAAGTGATTATCATCATCCATAAAAGTCCTAAAAAGATCATAAAAACAATAGAAAAAGTCCTGAGAAATCACAAAAACATCTAGAAAAAGTTCTGAAGAAATCACAAAAACATCCTGAAAAAGTCCTGAAAAAAAAATTCATAAAAACAATAGAAAAAGTCTTGAGAAAATACAAAAACATCCAGAAAAAATCATAAAAATAGTAGAAAAAATCAAAAAAAACAATCATAGGGTGAAAACCTAGCAATAGGCAGTCTATTGACAAGAAAAATACAAAAAAATCAAAAAGAAATCAAAAAAATGCAATAAACACAAATAGTGAAAATATGGCAAACAGACGCTATTTGTAGCTCTCCATCTATTAGCTCATGTTTTGCACTTAGCTTCTCAACCTTCAATTCATGCATTGTTTCCCCATCATCTTAACATCATATCAACATCATACTGCCATCATTTTCCTAGAGCGATAACGTCTTACCATGGCTTGATCATTGTACATATCCATTTCAGCAAGTTGTGTCAATACTAGGGGAAAACGTTGACAATACTAGGGGTAATCAACTTTCAGGTTCTACCGAAACAGCTAGACAATGACATAGAATCCAATCATGCACACAAACAATCAAATCCTATGACCAACTATCCAATCATTGATCCATATCACAACATTTTTTAGCAAAATTCATATCATGACACATATTTGGATGATCTAAAATCTGAATAATAATTGGAATATCAGTTTTATATTTTGAACAATGGTTGTTTGACTTTTTCGATATCATCCCTCTGGAGCACACTTGATGATGTACTGAACTAGAATGGAAAGGAAAGAGGATGATTTTTCTTTGTCTGTTGTCTTGAGGTTAACTATCGATCTGGTGCAAATATGTCGTGAGACATGATTTCTACAGTGTATCATTGATGATAGTTCCACATTTGCATCAAAAAGTGGTTAATCTTTGTCAGTTTCTGCAAGAAATGCTCAGGTCATCTTGGTTCAATTATACCTCGATGCTTCTATTCACTTGCTATATCAAAAAACCTATGAAAGTGGTACTCAGGTCATCATTGGTGCTAATTTACCCTCTGATGCTTGTACATACTTCCAACATTTTCAAATGCTCTATGATGATTCAAGAAAGCTAACAAAAGGCTCAACAAACAGTTGGTTTCATATAGTTGCATTTCATTTAGATCAATGTACATATCTACATACTGGATTTGCATCAGAGTTTTGAAAGGTTGAACAAAAACATCAATGGTTGTCATGTCTCTTTGGACTATTTGTGGAGGAAAATCAGACATTTTTTTCATTATCATCATTTCATTATCGTTATCATTTCATCTAGATTATCATTTATCATTCATTTTCATGTCATTTAGATCCTTTTCTCATTTCACATCATTCATTTATCCATTCAATATCCATATCACTTTCATTATCTATTGTCTTCATATCATTAACATCTCTCTTATCACTTTCTTATCATTTCATTTTCATTCTACATGGTTGCATTTCATTTTCATCTTCATTATTATTTCTTAGCATTTATTATTCCCTCATCCTATCATTTCATATCATTTTATTTATCATTACATTTCATTTTCATCTTATCATCTCACATATCATTACATCATTACATCTTATATCATTTCATTTCATATCATTTCATTACATTTACCATTTATCATTTCATCATTATTTCATTTATCGTTTATTATTTCACTTTAGCATTCATTTATCATATCATTTCCATTTTTCATTTCTTATCATATCATTTCATTACGTTATCATTTCATATCATTTTCATTTTCATTTATCACATCATTATCATTATCATTTCATATTCATTTCATTTATCTCATATTCATTTCATATCATTTCATCATACATTTCATCCTATTATCCTACCCTGCATGCACTTATCATTTTCATATCATTTTCCATAAACATTTCCTCATTTCACATATCATTTAAAATCATATACATATTATGAAAACATCTCATAAACATAAACATCCATTTTCATCACATCATCTATTTCTTGTATTCGAAAAATCCAAAAACAAAAATTTCATACATACATTACATTTTCACATCATTTTCATAACATGGCATATCATATATTATATCATTTCGACATGTTGCATTTTTATCATCATCTTCCACCTACACAACATCATTAGTACACATCACAGATCATCATCACCACATGAATCATCCTGCATCACATGGTTAGTCATAAAAATCATTAAAAATATATATATCAAAATCCATCTCATAACATATAGTGTATATCCATATCATATCATCATCTCATAAATGTACAACACATCATCAAACTATCACCACTACATATCATCACTCATCAAAAATACATACAAATGTCCAAAGTCCAATGAAACTGAATAGTATAGAGAGATACATAAGATATGATCAAAATCAATATACATGCTCCAAAAAAAATGATATACATCAATGATCTTGCATCAATCACTCATGGCTGGCTAGTGGAGCCCCCTGACAGAGCTGGTCTGGAGGATAATGGCCCGCCCCCTACATCTGGATCCTGTCGTGGCCCTATGACCCCTCTGTTGTGTGTAGTTGTCAGTGATCTACTCTTGGTCCTACTGTGGGACCAAGGGTAAGGCTCTATGCGGTCAAGAGGACACAACTCCTCATATCAAACTCGGTAATACTCGGCCTCTTTGGCAATCTCAAAGCCCTCTACAATGGCCTCTCACAAAGATGCACTCTCAACAGTGCCCGTGAGTCTCTGTGCCACACCCTCTTCCTCTGCTACCCTCTATCTAAAAGAATCCCTCTTTGCTATCAATTGGGCTATCTAAGGGTCTGGGGCAAGAGGAGGTACATGTACCTATAACTGTGCTTGTACCTGTGCTTGCACAAGATGTGTCTGTAACTGCACTGCAACACTATGAGTCTGAGCCAACTGGCTCTGCAACTGCACCTGTTGAGCCTGGAGCGTCTGAACCTAGGCCTACAACATATCTATCTATGCATGTTGTGACATAGACGCAACCCTGCTCACTGTCCTCCATCCAATACTAGTCCTTGACCTCCACATAATCTTCACACTACCCAGAAAGTCTAGCCTCGGTCTCACTAGCCTCACTCTCACTGGCCTCCGCTCCTCCCCTCTGCCATCTCTGTTGTCATCACCATCACCAGAGCTCTCCTCCCCATCCCCACTCTCCTCTCCACCAGCTGCCTACTCCCCACCTGCCACATCCTCCTGTCTCCCAACCCCTAGTTGAGGTGCCACCAAAATGGGTGTTGGCTCATCTAGACATGTGAATCGTTGAAATGGGTGTGTGTGATAGTAAACCGAGTACTCCTCAAACATGCCAGCATCAACAATATCATATCTGGCATCCCATACCTTAGGCTATAATGCAATATACTCAGTATATTCCACTTGGTAATAAATGCAAGGACCCCATCCAGGCTCATCCTTGCACTGTCCATAGTGTGCAATGCCCTGAGGCATACCCTATATAAAACCAAACTGTCTTTGTACTCACAAGGCCAAAAATCTCTCTATAATGAATGGTGTGTAGCCTATCAGGAACCGAGGTATACCTACAAATGGAATCTCCAAGGGATCTATGTCCCATACATCACAATTCGTATAGGGCCTCCATATCACAACATCCATGTTCATGGTCTATCTCCAATACTCCACCTTGCCCAGCTTGGGCTGGACAAGTGCAATCGAATAGGCATACACGTATGGCTTGCCTAGCGGCCTAACCCTTGGACATAGCAGTCTAGTAACAACAATATGCTCCCATGCCCAGATCTGGAGTAGGGTAACACCACAAGAAAAGTTCAACGACCCTTTGTATACTACCTAGTGCAAGTCATGATATAAATGAGCTAGCATGCAGCTCCCCTAGGCATATCTCCTTGGTTGAACCATCATCTGCTTGATGATCCTCCCCATCCAACTGATAGCCCCTTTGACCGGCGATCTAGACAAAGGAAACCTCCAATGAAAGCACCCAACACTGCAGGTAAGGCTGAATATCCTCTAAAGTTTTCCCATGGCACCCAGTACCCTGCTTATGTGCATCTCCAAACACTCTCCTGAGGGCATTTGTCCCACCCAACTCCTTGTGATCATAGAACACAAGGGCACCTACCATCGGGATCCCCAAAATCCTTTATACATCCTCTAGGGTCACTGTCAGCTCACCAGTTGGAAAATGAAAGGTATTATGCTCTGAATTCCATCTCTCTGCTAACGCAGTCAACAGTCCCCTATTGACCCAAATAGGAGCCATCAACAACAAAGATCCCAACCCACAACTAACTATCAGCTGCACATCTACAGGTCTCAAATCTCACATCCTCTCCCAACCCATAGGGAAGCGCTCTCTAATCTGGAGGTTTTTTAAAACCTCCTATTTTTGGTCATCACAAGGACAATCAATCTGACTCATATCAGACTCATATCAAAAACAACCTATCTACTTCACATCATGCATATCAATGACCCATATCAATCAACTGACACATATCAGACTCATAACATGAACATCATATCATGTGAACTATATCAAGTGTCTTATCTAAGAGAATCATATTGGTAAGTCAATGCAACACCTGTCTATCTAAACATCCAATCAAATCATCTTCCTATTTGTACTTCAATCACGAATGCAAATATGTTTTCAATCATTTCATCTACTATTTGTTTTCTATCGCAGAAAGAAAATCAATCATCTACTCTTTGTTTTTCATTCTTTGGAAATAAAGTTATCAGCTATCTACTCTTTGTTTTCTATTTTGGGAAGCAAAGTTATCAATTTATCATTTATCAGATCTTCTATCATTTTTATCAACATGATGACATGACAATTTTATTATCTATTGACCAAAGAAGCAATAATTCATCATCATTTTCATCAAAACAACATTTTGTCCAATTTTTTCTTAAAAGCGCTATTATGTGGCCTAAAAGCGCTAAAACCCTAAATGCGCTACAGTTTATCCCAGATGCGCCATTCTATGCCCTGAAAGCACTAAATCAATTCCTATATGCGCTAAATCCCCCATCGAATGCATCATTTTACTTACCCGATGCACTAGAACCCTAAAAGTGCTACTTTGCTTCCTAAATGCGCTAATACCTCAAAATTTCTATCGACACCCTATAAGCGCTACTTCACCTATTGGATGCACTACTCTGTGGAAATCCTAAAAGCGCTACTTTATGCCCTAGATGTGCAACAAAAAACTATGAATGTGCTATTCTATTCCCTAAAAGCACTAAAACAACATGCTTAATCCTAAAATCCACGTAAATACATCAAAAATCGACCGAAAATGAAAATTTTCAATGCACAAAGGATCGAATCGACTCACCAGTGGTCCATACATAGCTAGTCTCTGGTATCAATGGGCCTACTCGAATCTATGCCTATTATAGGGAATCTCCATCTCGCCAAGTCACCGTCAGAGCACAGTATCAGTAAAGTCAAAAGGTGAAAATGACTTGTTCTTTTTACCTTTTTACCTTTTAAAGGGTCAAACAAGGTGAGTTTTTGGTGGCATTTTGTTACGTTTAATCTGGGGCAGCTTTTAATCAATTATCGGGAGCTAAATCACTGTGTTCCTCTGATCCGAATTTTATCATCATTAACTCAACATTTTCTCATCATCGGTGATTTATCTCTCGAGGAGGCATCATCAATATCAATCGCATTTTTTTCAATCAAAAACATATCAGATTCAAATCAAAAGGCATATCAGGCACATTTTTTTATTTTTTTTAATTAGGGGCATATCAGTTAAAATTTTCTTACCACCTGGGGGAAAAATCAAATGCAACAAATTTTAAAAGCAGGAATATTTTCTTTGAAGCAATGCGTTTCCCACATCACTTCAAAGAGGGGCAAAATGTATATACATAAAATTGGTCTTGTTGATTGCATGGGTTCTCCTTCAAAACAAGATCACCAACCTGAAAGGTACATGGCTTGACTCTGTGATTATAGCTGTGAGACATCATCTGTTGATATGCTTTCAAATGATCAGTTGCTCA
This sequence comes from Sequoia sempervirens, assembly GCA_007258455.2. NCBI lineage: Eukaryota > Viridiplantae > Streptophyta > Pinopsida > Cupressales > Cupressaceae > Sequoia > Sequoia sempervirens. The sequence continues at coordinate 115,168,233 of VDFB02000008.1, read as the reverse complement.
TTGTCTCTTTTCGTCAAGGATTTCCAGCTCTTGTATTCAGGAAACTATGTATTCATCATCGATGATTAGAGCTTTCAAAGATACTCTGAGTGATGGAATCTCAACCTCTAGAGGTAATATGGCTTCTGCTCCATTGACAAGAGCATATGGTGTTGCTCTTGTTGGTGTTTGAATGCTAGTTCTGTAGGCCCATAATGTGGGATTGAGTTGAACGTGCCAACCTTTCCCTGCATCATTCACAGTCTTCTTCAAGATTTTTAGTATTGTTTTGTTTGAGGCCTTTGCTTGGCCATTCCCTTGTGGACAATAAGGTGTTGAATATCTATGTTGAATATGGAATCTCTCACAAAGTTCATCAACATCCTAATTCTTGAATGGTCGTCCATTATATGTGATGATGGAGTTGGGAATGTCATACCGCCAAATGAGATAGTTGAGTATGAATGATGAGATTTGTTTGTCGGTAACCTTAGTGAGAGGTACTGCCTCAATCCATTTGGTAAAGTACTCTATCACTGTAATGATGAACTTTTGTTCATTCAATGATGGAGGATGAATCTTGCCAACTAGATCTAACCCACATTGAGAGAATGGCCAGGTCAGCGTGAACGGTTGTAGTTCTTGTGCAGGAGCATGGATGAGATTCCCATGAATCTGGCATTTAGAGCACTTCTTCACAAAAGTGAATGATATTTTCTTTGAAGCAATGTGTTTCACACATCACTTCAAAGAGGAGAAAAATGTATATGCATAAAATTGGTCATGTCTAATCCTGGAATTTAATTAAATATTTATTATTTAATTAATCCTCTAAAGTCCTCTACATATGATTAAAATTAATTAATTTAATTATATTTTTCATTCACTTTATTCTTCTATCATGATTAAATAAATCAATTTTATTTAATTATTTCACATCCATATGTCTACTTAATTAATTAAATAAATACTCTTTATTTATTAATTATCACCTTTTTGAATTTAATTAAGTCTTTTGATTTAATTAAATTTAAATATTTCTTTTCTCCTATTCAAAACTTTCTTCTAATTAATTAAATATTTTATTTAATTAATTTCATCCACATGTTTCAATTTCTTAACAATTTAATTAAATATCTTTCATATCTTTTCAAATCATAATTAAATATTTTATTTAATTATGAAATTCTCCATTATTCTCCAAATCTTAATTAAATATTTTATTTATTAAGAAAATCTCCATGTCACCCATAAATAAATAATTGAATTTATAATTCATTATTTATCTTCAAAATCTTTCCTCAATCTCACAAAAAGATGATTTTTACAATTCATCTTTATCATCTCATCTCATCTCTTTGACGAAAAAGGAAACAAATCCTACTTTCTATTTTCTTCTATTTTTCTCTTCAATCTTATCCATCTTTGACCGTTCGATCTGCCAAGAATTTTCACAGCCGTTGATCACATCAGCCAATCAGAATCTTTTGAAAACTCTATAAATACCCCTGTGAATCCAAGCATTGGTTACAACACATGTACATTAGAGCTTACTTGCATTCTAGCATGTTTAGCATTATCATTATCATTCTTATCTTTTGTAATTTCGTAATCTTTCATTTTAATATCCATATCATGTTAATCATAGCTTAGTATTGCATGCATTCATATTCAATCTCGTTCTCTAGGAAGACCATTTGTTGAGCCTAGCACATAATCTAAGATCAAGTTGGAATCGACAAAAACACTGGAGATAGAGGACGATAGGATGACATCAACTACAAAATACTGAGTTTGCATTTTTGTTATTTTAATTTTCTATTTTGATTTAATGTTCTATCGGTGTGTTTGATTTGTTTTAATTTACATTTGTTATTTATTTGATACAATCTAAAATCGATCACACAGAATGTTTTTGATGGCTTCAATGGTTTTCTGGGACATTCAAGATATGCATGCTTGTTTAATGCATATGGAGATTAGTATATATGTGCATAGGTGTATGTTCATGTATAGTTGGAAATTTTTTATTTCTTAGAGCATTTCTCTAACACCATTGCTTATGTCAAATGTAGGAACTAGGAGCAACATGAAGCTAGGAGGGACAGATGCAGCTTGGGATAGCTGGTTTCCTTCTTTATATGCACATTTTTTTTACCTATTCATGCATATTCTTTTCTTTATTTGCATTGAATAGGTTAAGTCAATCTCATGGCTTGTGTGAGATAATGTACACTTATACATTCAATAAATCAAAAAATATTTGAATCTTTCTTCTATTACATGTATATGTGTAAATGCAGTAATTTGTAATTGTAATATTTTCAAGATTATTTCATTTATGCAGTTGAATGTAATGTAGGAAATATTTAGAATGCACCTTTTCATCAATTTAAAATCAATAAGCTCAACTTGATTGAGCTATAAGTGAAAATCTAGTAATAGTACTCCTTAGCTAAATAGCTTAGCATGCCGCTACATTTGCTGCTATATACTCAACCTCAGCTATAAATAGAGAAACTATGGGTTGTTTCTTGGAATCCCATGAAATGACTCTCGATCCCAAATGAAACACATATCCAGATGTGCTCTTTCTATCATCCGCACTCCCTGCCCAATCACTATTTGTATAACCAACCAGACCAAAATCATTTGTTACACCATACAAGATGCCATATCCTTTGGTTTCATTCACATATCTCAGGATTATTTTACCTTCTTTCCAATGTGACTCTTTTGGAGTCTCCATAAATCTAGAAATCAGACTTGCACTATGCATTATATCAGGCCTAGTTGTTGTTAAATACATCAAACTTCCAACCAAATTCTTATACCTGGTCAGATTCACATTGCTGCTGCAATCTTACTTGCTCAACTTCAAACCTATGGTTATTGGTTTGGGGGAAGGCTTTCTATCTTGCATCCTAAACCTCTTCAAAATATTTGTTGCATACTTTTCTTTAGAGATAAAAATACCATCGTGCATTTGTTCTACTTCTAGATGCCTAGAAAATACTTCAAGAGACCTAAGTTTTTCATTTCAAATTGTCTTTTCAAGGCCTCTTTAAAATAAACAATGAGAAAATCATTATCCCCAGTGAAAACTAAATCATCCACATACAAGACAATAATTAAAATCTTACCATCAGTTGCCTTGATGTAAAGAGTACTGGGATCATCATCACTTTTTCTAAAGCCATTGCTCAACAAATATGAGTCAATCATGTTGTACAATGCCCATGGTGCTTGCTTCAGCCCATAAAGAGCTTTCTTCAACCTGTATACCTTTTTTTTTGGACCTGGAACTTCATAACTAGGTGGTTGCTCCACATACACTTCCTCTTTCAATATTCCATTTAAGAAGGTGAACTTCACATCCATTTGAAACACCTTCCACTTGTGTTAGGTTGCAATTGCTATGACTGCCCACACGGTTTCCATCCTTGCAACTAGAGCAAATTTCTCATCATAATCTCTCCCAAACTACTATTTGTATCCCTTGACAACTAATCTTTCCTTATGCCTCTCTATTCTTCCATCAACATTTCTTTTGGTCTTATAGACCCATTTCACTCCAATTACTTATTTTTTGGGAGCTAAATCAATTAGCTCCCATGTTCTATTCTTCTTTATTGCATCTATCTCCTCATTTATGGCTTCACACCATTTTTTTCTTTCACAGCATCCTTAAAATAAATTGGATAACTATGAGAAAATAATGCAAAATTCATATGAGCATCAAATTCTTCATCATACCTTTCATTTTGGTAGATCTCCCTTAGACTCTTGGTCTTTCTTGGCATTAGGGAAGCAAGAGTGGGGTCTAAAATTTCACTACAGTTGCTTCTTTACTGAGCAGACCTTGTCCAGAGTTGTTTGGAGCTCTCTATCTATATCTATGTAGTGGTTTGAAGTGGTCCAGAGTTGATTTGGAGTGGTCCGAAGTTGGTTCGAAGCGGTTTGAAGTTGGTCCAGAGCTATCAAGAGCATCTAAAGGCTCATCTTGTTGCACTTCCTGTTCTTTTCCTTCTTCACCCAGAGCTGTTGAGATTTGTCGGGAGCTGTCAGAATCTATCAGGCCATGTCATGACTCATCCTCTAAGAACTCCATGTCTCTATTGATGATGATTTCTTTGGTGACTTGGTTATACAGCGTATAGGCTTTAAACTCTTCACTATAGCCCATAAAGATGCACTTCTCACCCTTGTCATCCAACTTTTGCCTCTTCTCTTTTGGCACAAGTTCATATGCCACACATCCAAAAAATATCAAGTGCTCAACAATCCACTTGCATTTTGTCCATGCCTCTTATGGAATCTTGTCAAAAACTTCTTTGTAGGACTTTATTTATCAAATAAACTGTTGTTGCTACAGCTTCACCCCAATATTCATTTGGGAGTCCCTTGGCTTTGAGCATGCTTCTTGCCATCTCCATAATGGTTTTTTTTTTTCCTCTCAGCCACTCCATTTTGCTTCAGACTATAGGCTATTGTTAGCTCCTTCTTAATGTCATGTTGCTTACAGAAATTCACAAATTGATTGGAGGTTTACTCCCCCCTTCTATCTAACCTTAGGACCTTGATGAAATGTCCACTCTCCTTTTCAGCCTAGGCTTTAAACACTACAAACTTGTTGAAAGCTCTAGATTTATGTTGCAAAAAATAAACTCATGTCTTACGGCTATAATCATCTATGTAGGTCATAAAATATTGGCTCTTACCAATAGAAATTTTTTGCATATAGCCACACAAATCAGTGTGCACCAACTCCAATGGTGCTCTTTCCCTTCTAGAATTGCCCGATTGAAAGGGATGCCTATGTTTCTTGCCTAAAATGCAGGCTTCACATCTACCACTAGGCTCTACTATGTTTGGTAAACCTCCAACCATACCCTTCTTTGAAAAATATTCAAACCAACATAGCTTAAGTTTCCATACCTGAGATGCCAAAGCTTGGAAGGGTCTTGAATGATTGTCTTGAAGGCTACTTGCTACTATACTGCTATACATTTTCCTGCAGCTGTGGACTGGGCTAAGAAACACCTTTCTAGCCTTAATGGAAACATCTTATTCTTCATCATTGTCATTGTTGCAATTACTTTCTTGCTTCCATCCTTTTCATAAATGATGCATTCACCCTTTTCCATCAACACTTTGTATCCTTTTTAGATCAATTGTCCAATACTCATGAGATTATGCTTTATACCAGGGGAAAAATAAACATTGGCAATCTCCTTCTTCTCACCTTGCTTGTTTCAGAACAAAATAGACCCTTTTTCCACAACTGGAACTATTTCATTGTTCCCCATTTTTATTTCAGACTTGACATTTTTATCAATGAAAGAAAATAAGCTTTCATTACCACTCATGTGGTTACTACAACCACTATCTAAAAACCATACCTCATCACTTCCTTGCTCAGCAATGTTGCACATGATGAAGACCTTTTGTTGATTACCTTCAGCCACTTTTTCATCATCCACATTTGTACTTTGCTTGGATTGATCTCGTTTCTTTTTCCAGCACTCACTTGCATAATGGCCAAACTTATGGCAATAGTAACATTCAACATTACTCTCATAGGACTTTCAACTTTTTTTGTTGTTCTTCTTGGCTTGTCCAGAGCTCGACTAAGAGTTGCTTGCTCCCTCTTGGTTGTGTGCTTGTCCTGAGCTATCTTCTCCAACACTTCCACATCCAGATCTTCCTCTACCACGTTCGCAGTTGTTTCTACCTCTCCCCCTGCCTCTTGCATTGGCTTGAGCTTTGAATTCTTTCTCATGGGAAGAGCTTGAAGACCTATTTAGGAGTTGCTCATGGGTTTGTAGAGAACCCATCAACTCATCAGTAGGCAACATTGATAGGTCCTTTGCCTCTTCAATAATAATCACAATTGCATCAAACTTTGTGGGTAAAATTCTGAGGATTTTCTCTACAATCCTCTGGTCTTCCATGACTTCTCCATTCACCCTCAACTAGTTTATCAAACCTAAGATTCTTGTGTGAAAGTTTTAGATAGACTCACTGTTCTTCATTTAGAGAGTCTCAAAATCTCTTTGAAACATTTAGAGCTTCACCAATCTGACTCTATCAGTCCCTTTGTAACTGGTTTGGAGGATTTCCTAAGCTTCCTTTGCATAGCTAGCTACTACTATTCTAGGAAAAATGGCCTCTTTCAAGGCTGCTTCAATCAGACTCAATGCTTTTTCATCTTTCCTCCATATCTCCTTCAATTGGGTCTTTTGATTATTCATGAGGACTGCATATGATGTTGGATCAATCACATCATTGAACCCATTTATCACAAACTCCCACAAATAATTTGCAACCATTATGGTCTTCATTTTTTTCCAAAACATATAGTTTTTTCCATTAAATGGTGGTGATTTTTGCAAACTCTTACTCTCATCTCTAGCCATGTCTCCAACAATACAAATTTTAAACACCCAGAAAATAAGTGCCCAACTCACTCAAGACTTAGGGCCTTCTAGATCTAATACCATGTGAGAAGTATTTGAATTCTCAAACAAAAAAAATGCAATCAGAGCTACTGCTCTAATTCCCAATCAACTGGGAATACCAAAATAAATGTGGAATAACAAAAAACAAAATAGATTTGGAGACACACAGCTAGGCATGCAAACTTGCTTCTTCTATTAACTCATAAAATAACCATTACAAAATGATTTCAAACTTGAAACTAAAAATTACATATAACAAACTAGATTTGTAACAATCTGGAGTTGCACACACATAAGACAATCACGAGCTTCTCATAGCTCACTTTACTTCTTCCTACACTAAACGATTTGGAGCTATCTATTGCTCTTAGAAAATGCTGACCGATCCAAAGTTATCTGCTACTCCCTACACATGTACAGAACAATCTAGAGCTATATGTAGCTCCCTGCAAAAATTTTACAATTCACTCACAAAACATTCTCTGTTGTTGCTACTGCAACTTCACCTTCTTGCAACTTACTTGCAATATTCTTCTTCCAATCTCTTCAAATCTCTAAACTGACTATTACATTCCTTCTATTTGTCTTCATTCAGAAATTCCCTCTCAAAATTTGAATTCACCTAACACAATAAATTCTACAAATTCAAAATTGCCTACCATAATTAATTCTGCAGTCAAGAGCAAAAACAGGGATGAAGATCCCAAAAATAAACTTGTCGTTGAAAGCTCCTGATAGGTTGGTGTACTAAGTAGTTGACGTGAGAAAAGAAAGGGGCTTAGGCAATAAATATTTCCAACAATCATTGTGCTTTATTTTATAAGGTGGCATGGTTGGCATGTTACATTGTGGGTGAGATGGACCACGAGCATATTTATGATGTCAGTTGGTTTGGTGATGATTTTTTGGGTGGCCAGCTTGTCTGTTTACTCTATGGAGTGGAAATCTAAGATGACTTAGATCCACGCTATTTTGAGATTTACCCTCAATTTCTAGAGGTTCAATGGGCAGTTGGAAAGGTTTGGAAATAAAATGCTAAGGGTGAGTTGAAGGGTTTTGGGGATTCGAGTAGAGGATTATGAAGAGAATGGTGAAGATTGTTCAAATTTATGGCTGATTTATTAAGATTTGATGATCATTCATTTTTTTTATTGATGAATTAAAATTTTTAATATATAAATAAAAAAAATTTAACAATTAAGTTTTTACAATTTTATATATTTATGTCAATATTGAGAAGATATGTCTTTAATAAATTTCATATATTTTTCAATATTTTACATAGAATAAGGTTTCAATTAAACTATTTAAGCAAATGAATATAAGAAATTAGTATTTTAAAAAGATATTTTTTTTAAGTAAAACTTCTTAATATCTATAGAAATTTTTTTATCTTATTTCCTTTCACTAAAGCTACAATATAATTAACCTTCTTTTATTCTTATTATTAAATCACATGATCATAATGCATAAATGTATTTTTTCTTCTCATTTGATATTTTCATATCAATAGTGTTGAGACTGCATTGACTTCAATGCTATCCATATGTATTGTTAGTAGCAATCAAAATATAGAAGTGAAATATAAAAAAAGAGCCTTCAATATCAAAGATGATAAAATAGAAATAATTTTGAAAAAAAACTTAGAGACAATGAAAAAAAAAAATTTCTAGGTAAATGGTAAAATTAAATGGAAAGATAAAGTAAGTTAAGATATAGTAAAAAGTGTAAATGGAAAATTAAAGTTTTGATTTTAATGTTGCAAAAATTTTGGACATTGTTATCAATAGTAAATGTTGAATAGCCAAAAAATGTAGATACCCAAAATTGAGGAGAAAGTTACCTACACTAGATAATGACACATGTCAAAATCAACATCCAATGGCCATGATCTCTTCGTAAAATATACATATAAGATTGATTTAGTGGTAGTTATTTTACCCTTTTCCATCCAAACATGACTATAGATGTACTTCTCAAATAACTTCTCATTAAGTGAATGATTGGTGAAACAAGCCAGTGAGTTGTAATTTAAATTTTAGTCAAATAAAATTGATAAGTTGACTAGATTTCTATACATATTTGTAGGTGAGTTGGTAAATTTATTGGCTTGCAAAATAAAATTGTGAAACATAGATTTTTCACATTTAAAATGGCATTGTACTAAGTTGATTTAGGTTTCCTATTTATTCAAATTATGGGATTGCCTTTTACATTCTTCGATGGATTTTTTTCTTTTCAAGGGGAGAAATATTGTTTACAAGAAATGAAAAATTTTATGTCTTTAGATGTGCTCATCATTTATTGTTTGTTATCCATCATGTGTAAACACTTTTTGTTTTATTTCTTTTGGAGAGGGGCTTTCTTTCATTATTTTTTCTCATTTACTCCTATTGTTCAAGAGATATTTATTTGTAAATGGGTACATGATGCAGAGCAAGGAGGATTTTGTCTAAAAATCACAATTCAAACTATTTCAAACAATCCTTTATCCCTTCAAACCCTAACTTGGCACATGTTTCACAATTCCTTCATGTAGCCTAGTAGCATTCCAAATAGTGTAAATTGAGCATATCTCTCAAAAAAAAATTCAAACCCACAAAAGGATTAACATTTCAGATACCCTTTATGGCATACTTCAACATATCTAATTTGTACAAATAGTTATTTTAGACCTTCAACTCATAAAATGGATTGCTACGCTGGAATTGGCCACAATTAGCCATGTTTTCCAAAGGCTCACCTTCAAAAAAAATCCTTCCCTAGGTTCAAACTTCCATCTCAGGACTTCAACCAAATTGCAAAATGTCCAAAACAATGATTTTTTTCCACTAAGAAAACTATAAACTCACCAAACCATAAAACCCTTAGGCCAATTTATGCTTGTTCAAGGAGGGTTTAATGAATCTTCATACTCCAGGCCTCTAATCTACAAAAAAATACTTCCAACACTTCAAATATGACCCGCACAATATTTCTAAACCATCTCCCATCCTTTATCAATGCATTTTAATCAAACTCTCACTCTTAGCAATCAAATTAAGCCAAACCCCATGAAATTATCAACTAGGGAAACACCAAAAAGTTATCAAACCCTATTCCTTGCTCCTAAAACCTACATGAACATATAACCCTACCTAAATTCACCCATTCCACCAAAATTCAAACAATTCTACTAGTGGAATGGGTCATCAATGCATTTTAAACACCCTCAAACCCTCTAAACAGGGTTTTCAACCCGTCCTCAGAAAAATGCTTGTAAATTTCTTCAAACTCTATGAAATTCAATCAAATAAAAACCAAAATGAATTTATTTCATGCCTCCATCAAATTCAAAATCATTTAGTTCAATATTCCTTTGTACGGAATCATACAATGACCTATAGTAGCAAAGTTGAATGAGAACACTCAAAACTTTTAGAGAAAACATGGAAATCTTATTGCTTAAACTTCAAGAACAACTCTCCAACCCCTTCATTAAGGTTTACAAGCATATGTAAGTTTTTTACAACCCAAAACCAATGGCTACAACTAAATTTTGAACTTATGACACTTCAACTTCCACCTATGACCAAAAATGCAAAGTTGCACAAGCAACTTTTCAACTTTTTTGCGAAATTTTAACAATATGATTCCAAACTAACCCCATAGACTTATTACATTATAAAATGGTCTATTATGAGCTTATTACATGATATTTGACTCAAAACACCCTAAAAACCATCATATGACCATATCTACAAAAATTGATTAGGTGCCCCTGCACCAGTACATGATCAAGCCTTGCTACCATGACCCATATTTTCTTTTATCTTTTGTGTGTACCCTCCCTAATATGCACTTAATTGGGGGTGTTAGTTTGAAATTATATTCAGACCTTATCATAAGTTTGTTAAGGAGTCTTAATTAGAATTTTTTTTTCCTATTATTAATATTTTAACCTTGTGACATGTTTCATAGGATTTTTTTTTTACTTTTGTCTATTCTTGAAAAATGTGGATGTATATATTATATAAATTTATTTGTGATTGATGAATGAAAGGATACATATATTTTATATTTTACATCAATATCCTCTAGTAATTTTCTTTTCTAGTTTAGACTTACTCTCTCCTATTTATAAGAATTAGTACAAATGTTTCTAGCTCCTATAAAGTTTCCCATTATATATAACAAGAATGCATAAAGGAAAACATATATCTAAACTGCGATGCATTCAAATGTCAAAGGATTTTAGTAGATATGCTACATATGTTTAGATAAAATGTGAGAAAAATATACAGAGGTAAGATCAAAATATAGTATGCCTATAGAATATAAAAAGTAGGTATGGGTGAAAGTGTAGATTTGTGTCACACTTTGGACCTATAAAATAGATAATTTAGGTGAGACAATTTCATTCAAAATATTTCTAGGTGAAACCATTTCACCAAAGCTACTTGGCACCTATGTGACATAAAAAATATATATTGAGAATGTTATCATGCCAAGTGCATAGGTGCATGCTATTTCAATCATAGCATATACATGAGAGTGTGTTTGACCATCTCTCTTAGGTTTTCTATTTGTAGAGGGAAATTTGTAGACTAATATATAATTATGTATCCAACATGGTCCACATACTCTAATAGAACTGACTAACAAAATATGGGTCATAATGAAAAATAATGGATATCGATAAGTTGAAATAGACCTAAATATGGGTGAAATGGAGGAACATAATATTAGGTGTAGGAAGGATCTTGTTGCACATGATAATGAATTTCATCTTGGAAAAAATATCTACCACAAGAAATATCAATTCATGCTAGTGATTTTTTATAGGTAATCCACTCAATACCAACGATTTTTTAGTGGTGAATCTTCACAAATTGGTGAATAGTTCATATCCACAAATTTGAATTTGATGAATATATTGCAACCAGCGAGGGGCTAAATTATCTAGATTTTATGAATTATTAGTGAAATGCATTTGAATTTTTCATCAATTTATTTTATGATGTATTTGTAATTAATATTTTCCCTATATTAAACTACATGTTTCTAATGGTGATTCACTTGGAATTTTGAATGCATGTATTAATGTACCTACATATTTTCCAATACCATTAAATTTTAATTGTGCATGAGGATATGTTTTACCTATACTATTAAAAATTTGCCACTTATGAGGACCCATTTCACCAATACCATTATAACTCCATTCTAATCCTAGGTCCATAATCGCCTTGAAAATCACAACGTATTTGTTTTATCAAGGTTTGATTTGCCCCATTTATATGTTCCATTTTATAGTCACATTGGATTCACCAAATTATTCCTATACCATTTAAAGATCTCATAAAATTTTCCAAAAATGGATTGATATAAATATAATTGAAACATAGATTAATTTTTTAGTATTTATACATTTTTTTCAGCTCTAAACTTTCAATTTAGATCATAGGAAAGTTACAGTTGCAAGCATTGATGTATTAGTGAGTAAGTGAAAACCTAAAGGTAAGTGATAATTTCTTTATACTGTTATAAGATATAAATGCATTCTTCATTTTTACTTCATTATTATAGATGATATTGAGTAGGGAGACATCTTGGGCCTAGGGATTTATATTCTATGATTCCTTCTTAAATTAAAAAAAAAGATTTACACCTTTTATTTTGTGAGATATGTTGATCAGGAATAAGTTTCTTAAAAGTGGTGAAGGGAGGTCATCAAAATGTAGAACCATAATGTAATATTTTTTCAATGTTTATGGTCCATCCGATGAAGCTACAACTTAAACACTTGCACCAAATATTAGAAATCAATGAAATACCTCAGAAGATTATCAAAATAAGTTAATTGACTCCAATGATAGGTTATAGCTGATGTTCAAAGAGATACCTAGGTTAATCATAATAAATAAACCTCAACAAGTGATAAGGAAGATGTAGATCCTACACATAAAAGGAAAATAAAAGATAAATTAAAAAGAGGTGTGAGTGGGATATAACAAGGAATTTTCATATTGATTGGGTATTAAACTACCCATTCATTGAACTAGTGGAGAATGCAAACAAAGATGAACCTTTGATAGAATGTAGGTGTAATATTCATAGTTGGAAATATGGTATGGACAAAAAGTTGTAGCTAAAACTTGACACTATAGAAAAATATTGGTAAAGTTTACAAAAAAATAATAGATGGAAAGGAAAAATGTCTTCATATTAAGAATACACTCGAATATAATTTGTATATTCAAATAAATTTGAAGCTTTCTACATGTGGAGGTACAATTGAAACTTAATTTGGAAAGATGATGGGAGAAGCAGAAATGGAAAAAAATCATTTCAGTGTTGTTTTTCATATTTTGACCAAATATCATCTTATGAAAAACTACCTAAAATATTATAGTTTACTAAATTTTATGGGTGTTCCTAACTTTCTTGACACATATTGGTCAATAAATAGTGGATGGGAATTGACAAGTTATCTTGTTGAAGTGGATACATAAGATTTACAAGAATAGATAAAAGAGACGACTTTTATTGAATTGTCTTTATATGAAGTTAAAGGAGTAGATAATACTTCTTAGGTATGTATGCATGTGTATAATGTAGAAAAAAATATCTACCAATTGAGTATCTACTCTATATTTATAAAATGAGAGAAAATGTGACATTATAAAAATTATTTGAACTAGTTAAGAAATATATGAATAAAATTAGAGGTACGGATGACAACAAAATTTCCAAAAACTTGGTGTGTGTACCTAGGGGCTGATGGAGCTTCAATAATCCAAGGTAATAGGAAGGATCTTTGTGTAAAGCTATAAATTACTTCTTCACCATACATTATTTTCATTCACTACATGTCCCACAAAATGAACTTAGCATTTCAAATTGTGAGCAAGTTTTCTATAGTATCAAATGTTGAATATCTAGTCCACAACTTCTACTCATACTTCTACTAAAGTCCCAAATGGTTTATAAAATTTCAACATTATGCTAAGGGAATAACTATAGGAAACAAGCTTCTTAAGGTTTTGATACCAAATGGATCACCATGAATGGACCAATGCAACGATATTTTTCATAATATATATCCTTGATTGGAGTAATACATGATCATCACCACATAGTGGATAGATATTTTAACCTCTTCAAAGGTTAAGCAACATAGAGACACTCTTATATTTATCTAGTATTCTCCCCATGCTTGAGGAAAATAACATTCTTGTGAAAAAGTAACTATGTATATTTTAAAATATAGTAAACAATGTAAAATGATATGCATGACCCTTGATAATTTAAATCTATCAGATTAATCATTTATAAGTCCAAAATTTAGTACCTAACACATGATGAAAAATGTGAACAATCCTACTATTTTTTTATATTTTAATTCAAGTGGGGAGTTATATGTCTCTATATGGGGATATGAGAAACATGTCATCCCACACTAATGGGTCCCAAACTTGGGATATCCTAATTTTTACCTAAAATCACAATTTTCTTGGAGAAATTAATGATTTAAGCCTTGAGGGGTTCCATCTAAAGGGTTTTAATTGAAGAGGTCAATATTAGGTCCCCTTAGATCAAAACCCCTTGGACAGAACCTCTTTAGTCTTAAATCATACCCACAATAGTCTCCTTCACACCTGTCAAAATGTTGAAAAAAAACCACGTTTTAGTCATCTTTTGAGGGATCAAATAAAGTCATTTAGAAATTATGGTTTGTAAGTATTTAGCCCTTATTATAAGCTTACCAAAAATTATAATTTTATTATTATATTTATATTTTATTTCTTGTGTATGTAGGTTTTTCACCAAACATTAAGGCATTTGTCTTACACATGCATATAAATAGAAAAATATACAAATAAGTAATAAAAAATATGTGTGCATTAGGTATTGATGTCATTGTTTTAGAATAAAATTAATTAATTTCAATACATACGAAACAAGTTAGACGTTACGACATACACCTATGTCCAAATTATAATTAAACTCTAACTTCAAAAATTAATTAAAAGAAATATGCAACAAAAAATTATGACAAAATATCTATGCACTAGATATTGATGTTACAAATGTATATATGGAAAATTATAATTTTATCCTTTCAACAAGAAAATTTATGCTTTACAATATAAATGACACTTTTTAAAAATGTTGTCTACTATTAAAAAAGGTTACTAGGGGAGATTTCACAGTTACCACTCCCCATCCAATTACCGCTCACTCCATGCTCACTTAACCCCCAAAAAAAATCTCTTTGACCCACTAAAAACTTTATTTTATCAAATAGAAAATTGCAAAAATACTAATGACTACTCATAACACAATGTATAACTGACCAGTGTAGGTAGTCAACTATATGTGGGTGTAATTAATTATTAATTACACTTTAGCATAAGTTTACTTAGGCATATTTAATTCCTAGGTTATAGGTTTTCATCTTTATCTTATTGAGCTATCTTATTGCTCAAGATAAGATTAGGTTTATGCATCTTTTCTTTTATAAAGCAAATTATCTCTTGTAATTATTTGTACTTCGAATATATCAATTTGCATGTCTTTTGCAAATCTCTAATTTTTCATTTTTCTCTTCTACGCAAGGTGATTTTTCTAGTTTGCAATCAAATCTTGGTTTCTAACATGGTATCAGAGCCTTGATTTGCAGCCCCTTCTCAACTCTTTTGGAGGAACACATTGCAGAGCTCGTTTGGGGTTCCTCAAGGGTTTCATTCCTTGAGCATCTTTATGCAATGTCTTGGATCAGATCAGGGTTTTCCGTTGGATTCAGAGCACTGGAAAAAGTTAGAAATGGCTTTTATTTCATTCATTTTCGTCACCGTTTGCCAGATCTGCTAGGGTTTCAAGCTCAGTGATTTTTCTATAGTTTCGCATTCTCTCCTTCTGCAATCATTGGGTATTGTAATAATGAAATGATATAAAGTTCCATTAAGGGGGGTTCTTGCATCCATCTTTCGTATTGGTGACAACTCGCATGAGTTTGTTTGGTTTCCTGTTGTCTCCTTTTAGCTTCTTTCTTGCTTAGCTGGACACATCTTTGGTTTGCTTCGGTTCACACTTCACATTGGGATTTTATGATTCTTGATCCGCATTGGTTCAGATCTTTCTCATTTGAGGGCCATGTTTTTATGGTTAATGTTCTAGAATCTTGATGGTACTCATCCTATGGGCAGTTTTAGTTTTAGTTTGGCATTGGCTTCGAGAGACACAACTTCCAGATTTGTCATCATTATGGGTCCTTTCATCCTTTCATCTACTGTTGCTTATAGATTCCAGGTTGATCCAGTATGTGAGTTTCCAGTGTTCCTTGGCATTAGGTCTACTGTTGTATTTGTGATTATGATATGGTATTTTGCAAACAAAAGTATCTTTCCTTGCTTGTCGGATTTGGGGTTCCAGTGTTGCTTCTTCAAAGTTCTTCCAGTGATTCTTCACAGCAGTTCATCTCATTGAGAGGGGGTTTTTCCCACTGGGTTTTCTCTCTCTTTGCATTTGTACATGAGTACCTAATCATGCCTTGTTGTTGGGACTCATATTTGCATAATAATCTGCTTCTCCCTAAGTTGCACTTATGGGGGGGTGTTGGTGTAATTAATTATTAATTACACTTTAGCATAAGTTTACTTAGGCATATTTAATTCCTAGGTTATAGGTTTTCATCTTTATCTTATTGAGCTCAAGATAAGATTAGGTTTATGCATTTTTGTTTTTATAAAGAAAATTATCTCTTGTAATTATTTGTACTTTGAATATATCAATTTGCACATCTTTTGCAAATCTCTGCTTTTTCATTTTTCTCTTCTGTGGAAGGTGATTTTTCTGGTTTGCAATCAGATCTTGGTTTCTAACACTATACATACATTTGTATTTATAATTCAAGTCTACTTGCACACAAAAAATATCATTTACAATTTATTTAAAAAAATTATTGTTACAAATACCCCCACTTGCAAAAGGTGTCACCCTCAATACATATTTTATTAATAAACACTAATGCACACTTAATGGTGCTTTAAATAACATAATCACAAACTCCTATCAACTTTATGGGATTTGAAATGCACAAACTTCCACACTTTCCCTGTCAACTACATGTATTAACTCCATTCCCTATAGGTACCTGCACAATTAAATACTAGTGTAAGGCTCCCCAAATAAGCAACAAATCCAAATATAATGCATAATTTAGTCAATTCACCTTTAAAAACCTACATAACAAGCAACTAAAAATTAAAATGATCGAACAAATTAAAATTTGAAACACAACAACCAAATTGAATGCATTCAATTGTCAAATTTGAATTCCTAAATAAGAGGGGGAAAGCAACTAGCGACATTCACAATTGTTGGAGTGAAGAATTATTCTTTGCAAACTACAGAGCATCAGCTGCATCCTCTGCACATTCCTCCAATATCCCCAGTTTTTTAGGTTCGTACATTCTACATTCTACTTATAGTTATTTTCATGAACTATGCATTTAACAGTTATATTTATGTGTCTTTTCATATGTTATAAGTAAATGAGGGTCTTTTTTGGTAACGGGTTTTTCCTTACAAACCCCATTTACAAATTCAATAATCTGTGTGTTCATTTACTATTTTTGGTTATTTCTTAGGGTTTATATTTGTCATTTATTTCATAAAAGGATCCTTTATATTCTATCTCATGTTCATTCTGCAAATCGATAAAAGCATGTTGAATCATCTGTTAGACTCCTTTATATTCAAAATAAGCGTACACATCAGCTTGCATTTTTCATTATATATGTATATACATGTATATATGAGTGTGAGTGTGTGTGTATAAACTATTTTTTCATTTACTATTTTTATTTATTTCTCAAGGTTTATATTTTTCATTTATTTCATAAACAAATCCTTTATATTATGTGTCTCTTGTTCATTTAGTAAATCGATATAAGTGTGTTGAATCATTTGTTAGACTCCCCTGTATTTAATATAATTGTACGCATCAGCTGGAATTTTCATTATATATATATATATATATATATATATATATATATATATATATGTTTGTATATACATGTATATATATATGTCTATATATATTTATATTAACATATAATGTGTATATATGTGTATTATGTACTTAAAAGCATATACACATATATATACATATGCATACATACAAATACATACATATAAATACATATATGCATACATATACATACATACACACACACACACATATATATAACTATATAAATATATTCATACATACATCTGAATGCCATTGTCTTCTTTGGTGTGATTAAAGAATTATTCTCATGAAACCCTTGCTTGGTTTTTTTGGCATGTATCTGAAAACTCATGTCTATTTTTTTTGTGAATAAGGAATTATTATCATTAAACCCTTGCTTACTTTTTTGGGCATATATCTAAAAACCCAAGTCTATATTTTTTTTACCTCTGTTTAAATTTCTATCATTTGGTTGTCTAATACAGCAGAGTAGCATGTGTTTACTATAAAATGTGTTACTAATTTTTTACTTTCTATTGCACATATAGTAGGCCACCCTACATATATTTGTGATTTATTTCATAAAAGGCTCCTTTATATTTTGTGTCTCTTGTTCATTCAACAAATCAATATATATGTGTGTTTATTTCCTTGCCATTATGGGTCTACTTATAATACTTGGTCCACACTAGTTTGTGTGATATTGGGCACACTTGTGGTACTCATGGGCATGCATGAAGATGGGTGTCCTTGATATGTTGAGGTTGTTGTGGAGTAATTAAGTGTGAGTGGTTTATATGGATGTTGGGGATCCTCGGGAATAGGAGTACCAAATGTTGGTGTCCAAGTGGTTGTTTGGGATGGAGGATTGGTATCAAGGGTACCCACAAGTGTGTTGCTTTGAAATGGAAGAGTATGGCCAAAGTCTTTAGAAATACTAGTGGCAATACTAGGTATAAT
This sequence comes from Sequoia sempervirens, assembly GCA_007258455.2. Classification (NCBI taxonomy): domain Eukaryota; kingdom Viridiplantae; phylum Streptophyta; class Pinopsida; order Cupressales; family Cupressaceae; genus Sequoia; species Sequoia sempervirens. Next base: position 115,149,834 of record VDFB02000008.1, on the reverse strand, counting down.
GTTTGATTTAGCCCTAGTGATGGATTCATTTGAATAGTGGATGAATTCAAGCCTTGTGTTAATGTTTGTGCAACAAAAGATGGGGAATTGGGAACTATGTTTTCTAAGGCTTGATGCTCCATGATTTCTTCCCTAGTAAGTCCAAATGGGTTGTTTTTAATATCTTCTATCTCATATGGTCTTGATGGTGATGAAGGTTGTTGTGACAAGGTCACGTGACTACTCAGATCAAATTCTAGAGGATTAGGATCACTTGAGGTAAATGTGAATTTGGTTTTCTCCATGATTCTCTTGTGCTGTGATCTTATTTTTACCATAAATTTTGGGTCACCTTTGGGAGAGTTTTGTTGAGATTTGTAATGTTTGAACTCTCTAGTTGACTCAAATATAGGTAAAAGGGATGCTCTAAGTCTTTTTGGAGCAATGATGGTAGTGGGAGATGAAAATATGAATGATATGGGGAGTGATCTTTGCAGACATTTTAGGACATAAATTTTGACTTAGGTTTGGTGTTTCGATGTTTGAATAAAGGATGTTTATGAACTTGTGAACCTTTAGGGTAGACTTGTAAGATAAACTAGTTCAAAGATGATAACTAACTTATCCAAATGTATGGAAAAGGATTCATTTCACATACAAAGTAGCTAAGTTAGGGGTTGGTTAATAAATGTTTAAGTCAAAAAGTGTTGGCGTATTCAAAATTTTTGCAAATTTTAGTGAAGTGAAGGATGAAATTTGATGAAGGGGTGGATGAAATTTTTGACCCAATGTTGACCTAAAGTGAACCTTTGTTTGATAAGACCAAGGTAGTGAGAAACATGCTAAACCTCTAAAGTTTTGAAATCCTAAAGACCCGATGATTTAGATAGATTCAAGATCATGAAAAAAACCATGGTTTTCACTCCAAAAGAATGCATAAAAGTCTGGGTTGTTCCTTGAAGCACGTTTATAGAAGTTGTATACCAACTTGTTTCTATTTTGGTAAAGTGTTAAAAGGTGTTTTTTGATAGATTTTTTCCTATGATGCCTAAGTTTGAAGTGATGGAAGATATAAATTCTCTTGGGGATTTTTATTTTGCATGAGATCATTTAGAAAAGCTCAAGTTTATGGAAGAAAAGAGGATATTTATTGCCACACATGTGGTGGTAATATGGACCTTCCAGCCACAATATCAGCCCATTCCTCTTCTTCGTCTAAGTTTGTTGTGTTTCTCCACTGAATGGGTGTTTCCTTTGTTTCAAAAGTGAAGCTTCTCAAACTACTAATTATATCGGTTTGTTCTCCCTCAATGAGTTCAAAGTTTGGTTGCATGATAGCACCTGTAAGGTTGGGTTGTTCAACCGAAGTGATCAAATGCCAAATGGTCATGTGAGCTTCAATTTGTCAAGTTATCTTGCTTAGATGAGCTTCTTTTACCACAAACACTTGTCTTGATTAAGTTCAAACTAAATGTTTATGTCAAAAACATCATAAATTTCACAAGATCCATTTTGTGAAAAGGGTCAAGTTCAAGCCATATTTGCTTATGTTTACTTTGGGGAGTATGGATTGAGATATAAACCAAAATACTTAGAATTCTAAGAATAAATTCTTAGAAAAAGCATTAATATCAAGGTTTTTTCAAATGGTATCCATACTTAGACCAAAGGGTTTGAAATTTTGAGGAAAATTGTGAATGTTTGTTTGCAATATTTTGGAACCAAGCAAATTATTAAATTGACTCTCAAGCATTTACAACCTTAGGTTCAGAAGAGGGCGGGTGCATGAAGATGGGTAGCCAATTTATGGCCAACTTTTCAAAAAAGTTTCAAAAACTCATAACGTGAGCACGTTATAACGTGCTTGCGTTATGGCTTGGTGTGTCGAGCCTGAGGCTCAGCCACAATGAGGCCATAACATGAGCACATTATAATGTGAGTGCATTATAACACGCTCACGTTATGACCTATTAAAAGAAAAAAAAAACAAATCGAATTCATTCTTGCATTTGATTGTGTTTTTTCTCTTTCTCACAGCCAAAACCCCATTTTTTTGCGCTCACATTCTGGGACGAGGTATTTTGCAAGATTCTTCATCAATGGTTGATATTTCATCACAAGGATGCTGCCATGTTGACAAGGAGGTGTGAGAGGTAAGGATTGTTTGTTTTTTGTTTTGAATTTGTTAGTTAGGTTTTTTTTTATATTTATTTTTTGAATTTGTAGATGTTAATCAACCTGCAAACCCTCCTCAAAATCCTCAAGAAGCACAAAAATAGCAAGAGGAACAAAATACTGAACAAGAACAATAAGAACAACAACAAAATACTCATGTTAATTAACCACAACCTCAATCTCCTCCACCAATCCCTCAACATCCTCCTAGAACTCAACAAAACTTAATGAGGGAAATTGAGAACAATAAAAAAAAATTGAGGATTTAATCAGGAGGTTGAACGATCCAAACTGTTCAACCATGGAAAGAATGACTCTAGGAACTTCACTGAAAGAAATGTTAAAACATGTAGATTCAATAAGCAAACAATTAACTAGTTGGAAAGATAGGAGGCAGGAGGCTAGGGCTTATTACCAAGATAAATTATCATATAAAGATGTAAAATATTTAAAAATTACAAAAGGTGATTTGTGCACATTATTCATTGATCCACAATCAAATGCAAATCTCTCCCTCAATGCAAAGATGTTTCCTATTCATTGGTTCCACCACCAAGAGATTAGGAAATTTTTTTGGGATAGGTGGTACATGGTTTTTGATGACCCACCATGCAACAATTGTGAAGTCCTGCAGTATTTCCTAAGGAAACTATACTATGAGTTCATCTTGAATAAAATCCCAAATTATTTTGATATGAGGGACTTATAGGGGAGAGGTGTGGGGTTGGCTCAAGATAGACCTAGTGCACAGCAGGATCCTACGTAGCAAGGGAGATGACCTCTTTCTAGGCCACCTCATGAGCACATCGTCATCCCTTCTGTCGCGAAGGAGAGTGCCAATGTAGAGACTTTGTAGGCCATTAGCTCTTTGTCCCAAAGTGTCATCCAGCATGCCATCCCTATTCTACAACACCATCCAAGGGAGTCTTCAAGTGGTGGTATTTGATCCCATTTGTGTTAATCTTGCGAGGCAACTTGTTCATATGACCCCACCGACACTTAGGAGGTTGCTACATAGGATCCGTCTGCAACTATGGAGATGGCAAGGGAAGCTCACATTTTGCATGTGGCCTATGGCATTGATACCCAAGTAAAAGTTAGCATGTTGATTGAATTTAATTTATTAAATTCCAATTTTGAAATGCAAGATTAACTTATTTAGTTTTATGGTTTTAATAAAATTGTAGGGTCATAGTGTTGATACTAGATACACCAGCCCCACACCTACTTATTTCTCCATTGCACCTACCGTTGAGGTATGTAACTAGTAAACAATTATAAATTTATTACATGTTAATAGCATTGTTTTATGAATGGTATTTTAATATGTGATTTTGGATGTTGAATAGGCTAATATTGGAGGTTTCAAGGGAACACCTCCCAGTGCCAGTGGATTTAGTCAAACCTACACGTAGGCAATAGAATAAAGAGTTTAATTAATGAATTGTACTTAATATATTTGTGTAGTTTATATTCATATCATTGATTATGTTGCATTGCACATCTTTCAAACTCAGAGCATTACTTCACATTCCATAACTAATAACTAGATGTTGATAAATGAAAAAATTTCAACTACAATATGGTTGTTTAGAAAGTCAACATAAGTAATGATGCAATTATTTCACATAGAATAAGTAATAAGTCTAGGAGCAGCTTCCAATTGCATTTTCTTGTCATGGTATTCCATGAGACCACTTTTTACTGAGGCATCTTTTCAAATAGTTCATTTCCTTTTCTATGCTATGGATGCTTGGAAGGAATATATGAAAGAATAATAGTAAGCAATAGCATAGACAAGGCAATGAGTGGTTTGAAAAAATTACCTCAAATAAATGCGGTCTCATGGTGATGTCCATCACCATGAGAACCAATTTCTTTGAGGCACTTTTTCAAATAGCTCACCGCCTTTTCTATGCTACCAAATTTTCCATACATGTCTACCAAAGCATTTTATCAAACAGTTCATTTGCTCACTACTATGGCTAAAATCTTAAAAAAGGTGCTTTCCAACAAACTATGGATGCTTGGAAAAAATCTATCAAAGTATAATAGTAAGCAATAGCATAGACAAGGTAGTTAGTAGTTTGAAAAAATGCCTCGAAGAAATGCAATCTCATAGTGATGGAATGCCATTCCATCACCATGAGACCACATTTTTTCGAGGCATTTCTTCAAATAGCTCACCACCTTTTCTATGATACCACATTTTTCATACATGTGTACCAAAGAATTTTATCAAACTACTCACTTCCTTGTTGCTATGGCTAAAAGCCTAAAATAGGTGCTTTCCAACAAACTATGGATGCTTGGAAAATTTTCTATCAAAGCATAATAGTAAGCAATAATACCATAGAGAAGGCAATGAACTATTTTAAAAAATTCCTGAACTTAGAAATGTGGTCTTATGGTGATGGAATGTCATGATGTGCATTTTTTTGTAATGGCATTTCATCGCCATGAGACCCCATTTCTTTGATGCAGTTTTTCAAATAGTTCACTACCTTCTCTATGCCACCATAGTTATCGTACATCTCTACAAAAGAATTTTATCAAATGGTTCATCAGCTTGCTGCTATTGGTAAATTCCTAAAAACACATGCTTTCGAACAAGATATGGATAGGGGAAATACTAACCATGATAGTAAAAAATATATAGTTTACTAAGTACTCATAATTTTGTTCATTATCTCATACACTATAAGTCATGACATGGATCAATATTGTAGTTTTTGTGATTGAATAATTGTTGTTTTATTTTAAGATGTTGCAAGTGGAGACACCTCCAAATGTTCATATGGCAATGGACACCAGTGTTTCATCTACTATAGAATCCTCGATGGCTCTAACAGGGGAGGTATGAGGAAAATTACTAAATTTCAATTTACATTCGTTGTTATAAATGTTAGTGTAAAATCAAACCATTATTGATTTGTAGTTTAATTTATATTTGGATGGTTTATATAGGGCTTCAACACTCCTCAACATTGGAATTTGAATATTTCCCTCATGGAGAGTGATCATCAGATGGAGGTAAGTGATTATTTTGTTAAATATATCATTTTTTTAATGTAATTTCTATAAATTAATATCTTTACTTCTTATTATAATAGATAAGACTTGACCAAGAACTAAACCCTAAGAGGAGCACCAGGAGCACTCCTCGACCGTAGCATAAACGAGTGACAGATGTATTGACATTTGATCGACAAGAAAAGTGAAAGAGTTTATTTCAAGAGCATGGAGAGCGATGACTTTCGACTCCAAAGCCCTTTGTTGTATGCCTATATGGCATTTTTGTACATATTTTGTATTGGATATATTTGACATTGTATGCCTATATGGCATTCTCGTAAGCCTATATGGCTATTTTGTACCTATATTTTATATTTATATCTTGACATATATTGATGTATGCCTGCATGGATATTTGGTTAATACAAATCTTTTTATCGATGGTGTCTACATTTGCATTATAAATCCATGGTTCAATAGATATGAGTTACATGTATTCAAGTGTATACTTTACAACTTATGTGTATACTTTGTGACTTACATGTATTCCAATGCATACTTTGTAAATTACGTGTTTTCATGTGTATAACTTGTATTCATGCATACACTCTGTATTAATTTGTGTATACTATGTATTCATGTGTATACTTCAAGGCTTATGTGTTTTTGAGTACTTGTTCTTCCCTTATTCACATGTACATTTCTTGAATTATTCACATATATACTTATTAATTGGTTAGCCCTAGCATTGATCATTGTTTTCCTTCATGGTTTGTCTTGAATATTAATTAATTGATTCTAAACAACTTTATTAGTCAATGCTAAACAACTTCAATATTTATAGGAATACTAGTAGAGTTACAAATTCCAAAATTGCACAAATTGAAAAGAAGAGAATAACTATAAATAAATGCACTGATTATTAACTTGATAATTGATTAAGAATGAGTATAAAATATATCAAGAGATGAGCCTTCTAGAATGGCAACTGTCAACTAGAAAATAGAAAAAGCATTCCCAATACTTTGAAAGTAATAATCCCCCCAAAATTGCAATGGGAGAGAAGTGATGTAGAGTAGGGAGGCCTTCAATTACCAATCACAAATTCAACTCAATAATATTCTACAACCCCAATGGGAGGCCATCAATTATGAAGAGAAAGGAGACCTAAAATTGGAGTTTCAAACCCGCCTACAGGGAAAACTCAATAAGATTCTACAACCCAAATGGGAACACCTCAAACTCAATCAAAATGATAGATAGGACATTGAAACAACAATTAAAATCAATTTGGAGTCACCATTAAGCCGTACAGGCCGTGCAACTACTCTGCAACAACAATATTCAATGGAGGGGCCACTACACTCCTTGCATTTGACACTTTTTCCATCTAGTGAAAACTAGAAACCATAGAAAAATGACTCTGAGATAACAAAAATCAAGAGAGGTTATTGTAGATGGGACTAACTTGATCCCATAGGCTCAGACAGAGACTTCATAAGCATCATGGTTTTTGAGTAATAGCTCGTCAAAGATTGCTTCCCTTTTGCACTTTGGACCCTTAAGGGATCGATTCGGTTGAACATAGCTCAGAGTGATTCCATGTGTTTGGGTGTGAAATAGGACCATTTATAGCATAAAAATGCCTATTCAGATGCGTTGGAACAATTTATTTGGTCACACAAGTTGCAGAACGAAAGTTACACCACTTTGCAACTTTCAACTACTTGCATTTGATAACTTTTTCCCCAAGTGAAAATTCACTACCGCATAAAAATGCCTCTGAGATAGAAAAAAATGAGAGGTTATTGTAGAGGGGCCCAACATGATCCTATAGGATCAGACGGGAAGTTTCTCAACATCAGGATATCTGAGTAACATCATACTAAAGTTTACAGTCATTTTGCACTTTGGACCCTTAAGGGATCGATCCAGTTGAACGTAGCTCAAAGTGATTCCGCATGTTTGGGTGCAAAAGAGGACCATGTATAGTGTAAACATACCTATTTGAACATGTTGGAACAGTCCATTTGGTCACACGAACTACAGAACGAAAGTTGCACCACTTTGTAACTTTCAACTACTTGCATTTGACAACTTTTCCCCAAGTGAAAATTTGCCACCATAGGAAAATGCCTCTAAGATAGAAAAAACCGACAGAGGTTATTGTAGAGGGTCCCAACGTTATCCCATAGGATCAAACGAGAAGTTTCTAAATGTCACAGTATCCAAGTAACTGTATGTTGAAGTTTGCAGCCATTTTGCACTTTGGACTCCTAAGGGATCAATCTAGTTGAACATAGCTCAGAGCGATTCCACATGTTTGGGTGAAAAAGAGGACCATGTTTAGTGTAAACATACCTATTCAAACATGTTGGAATATTCCATTTGGTCACACGAGTTATAGAATGAAAGTTACACTATTTTCAACTACTTACATTTGACAACTTTTTCCCCAAGTGAAAATTCACCGCCACAGGAAAATGCCTCCCAGATAGCGAAAACTGAGAGAGTTTATTTTAGAGGGGTCCAACGCGATCCTATAGGATGAGATGAGAAGTTTCTAAGCATCACGGTATCCAAGTAATATCATGTTGAAGTTTGCATCCATTTTGCACTTTGGACTCTTAAGAGATCGATTTGGTTGAATGTAGCTCAGAGTGATTCCATGTGTTTGGGTGTGAAAGAGGACCATGCCTAGCATAAACGAACAGTTTGTTTGGTCACACAAGTTGTAGAATGAAAGTTGCACCACTTTGCAACTTTCAACTACTTGCATTTGACAACTTTTTTCCCAAGTAAAAATTCACCACCACAGGAAAATTCCTCTGATATAACGAAAACTGATAGATGTTATTGTAGAGGGGCCCAACATGATCTCATAGGATCAGACGAGAAGTTTCTAAACATCATGGTATCTAAGTAACATGTTAAAGTTTGCAGCCATTTTGTACTTTCGACTCTTAAGGGATCGATTCAGTTGAACATAGCTCGGAGTGATTACGCATGTTTGGGTGTGAAAGAGGACCCTTCCTAGCATAAACATACCTATTTAGATGTATTGAAACAGTCTGTTTGGTCACACAAGTTGCAGAACAAAAGTTGCACCACTTTGCAACTTTCAACTACTTGCATTTAACAACTTTTTCCCCAAGTGAAAATTTTCCACCACAGGAAAATTTCTCTGAGATAGCAAAAACTGAGAGAGGTTATTGTAGAGGGGCCCAACATAATCCCATAGGATTAGACGAGAAGTTTCTAAGCATCATGGTATCCGAGTAACAACATGCTGAAGTTTGCAGCCATTTTGCACTTTGGACTCTTAAAGGATCAATCCAGTTGAACGTATCTTGGAGCGATTTCCCATGTTTGGGTGAGAAAGATGACCATTTCTAGTGTAAACATACCTATTTAGGCGCATTGGAACAGTCTATTTGGTCACACGAGTTGCAGAATGAAAGTTGCACCACTTTGTAACTTTGCACTACTTGCATTTGACACTTTTTCCATCAAGTGAAACTGAACACCATGGGAAAACCACTCTAAGATAAAAAAAATTGAGAGAGGTTATTGTAGAGGGGCCTAATATGATCTCGTAGGCTCAAATGAATATTTCGTAAGTGCCACAGTTTCTGAGTAATACCCCGTCAAAGATTGCTGCAATTTTGCACTTTGGACACTTAAGGGATCGAGTCGGTTGAGCGTAGTTCAGAGTGGTTTCGCATGTTTGGGTGCAAAAGAGGACCATGCCTAGCCTAAATGTACCATTCCTGGCATAAATGTACCATACACTTAGAAGAAGATAAATAAAATTCATTGTTTCCTTGCAATTTTCTATATTTTTAATAGAAATCTTATGTTTCCTTGAACTGTACAGTTTCGCACAGGGTGATTGTGCTCTCTTTTGGATGGAATTTGGTGGGTAGAAGACTTAACTCCATTTTATTTTTGGTTTGGTTGGATTTCAAGTGATTTTTCGCATTTTAGAAATCAATTTCTGAGGATCAGTCTGTATACCCTATTATAAGGGTTTTGAGTGCATTAAAATGTTATATTAAACCTTCCACCCACTGTATGCTTTTGTAACTCGGTGGAAAGTCTAAGTTAGGGTTATAAAACATGTGTGAAAAAAAATTTGTGCAAGGGAGGCGAATAGAGGGTTTTTAGGTGATGCCCTAGATGTGAAATGATGCATTTTTTAGTGGAAAATGGTGGTTTAGTGCTAGGGCTTGAAGAAATCTTTGGGGGCAGAAATATTTCTTGAAATTTTAAGCTTGTGCAGACCTTTTTGAAAGTTTTTTAGGCTTTGGTTGGCTATGGGAAAGTTTGAAGTATGGGTTTTCAATAAACCCTTGCCTAACTTGTGAAAGAAGAGGGTTTTGGGGTTTTTTATGTTAGACGGCTTATCAAGCCCTAAAGGTGGAGGAATTGGTGATTTGGTAGACTGGTTAATGCTTCCCAATGGTGGTTTGCATGTGATAGGAAGAATAAATGGGGGTTACTTTGTTAATTTGGCCTAATTGGCCTTGTGGACAGCGTAGTTTGCTTGTTTTGTGAAATTTAATCCAAAAGAGTCTTATGAGGGTTTGATGTATGTTCAAGAAGGCTTAAATTGGTGCCTAAAATGGCTGTTTGTTGCAAAGGTTGTTAAGGAATTTTGAGAGTTAAGGTGGGAAAAATAGGTCTACAAACCTACAAGAGTGACTAAGTGAAAATTTGAAAATAAGCCAAGATTGAGTTTTGAGGGAAGGAGGTTGGAATCCTTTTGTATTGTGGAAGTGAGTTGATTTCCTCCTTGTATTTCTATCAAAATCACTTCCTATGACACCAAAACATGAAACCCTCACTTTATGCCATTCCAAAGGGGTTTATTGAAAAACACTATTTTAGGCTTCTACATAGCCAACCAAGGCCTCAAACACCTTTATTTATGTTTGTACATGCTTGAAGGTTCATCAAAATCTGCTGCCCCCAAGAGTTTCTACAACTTTCCTCCTCTAACCATCAAATTTCACTCCAAATACACAGTTTGATAATTAGGACATCATGCCCAGGCACTCAACTCGCCTTCCTTGCCCTTCCAAAGCTTCAAACACTTCAATATATTCCTTCTCATGCAAAATAAATCATCTCCCAATCTTTCCTAAGACAATTTCACCAAAACCCAACATCTAAACTCCATTTTTAAGCCAAAATTAACCCAATTTCCTCTGAGACAACAACCAAAAACATTCCTAAACATTTTCCTTACTCCTAAATCTTATTCCTGCATGTAATCCTACCATTTTGGACTCATTCCACCAAGCCACAGAGAGAAACAAGAGGTGGAATGAGTCATTTATTCATTTTTAGTCTTCAAACCCTTATGGCTGGCTATACAGACAAGCAATTAGTAATTTGACAATAAAATTCTTAAAACTCAATGAATTTTCATCACTCCAAATCCAAAACGTAGCTAACACCTATCTCTACAAATTGGAAAATCTTTTAGGACATAATACTTTTGTATGACCAAGTATAATAGTCTACAACAAAAAAATCAATGAAACACATAAAATTACAAGAGAAATCAGGGGATTTTTATTGTTTTTCCTTCACAAAAACCGTCAACAACCTCTTCCTTCGAGTTCCAAACATATTTAAACCTTAACCAACCTATTAAAATGGCTCTAACTTCCCTTTGAATGCCCATGATCCTTGGGCTTCTTCAAGTTTACATTTTTTGCACTTTTTTCACATTAACAAGTTATCAATTTTTGCAATTTTACATTATTTTGAAAAATATGCAACATGAACTCCAAAACGACCCCAAAAGCAACTAACATGACTTATTACATTATAAATTGGTCTAATATGACCTTATTCAATTGAAAAAACTCAACACAAAACTAACTTAAGACTTCCATGAACCAATTTCTCAATAACCTTGGTGCCCCTGCACCAAATTTCAATATTTGAGTAAATCTCATTACAAATAAATCTCATTACAATGTCATAGGTACTCCATTCTCATAGATATTTTACAATGTCACTCACACATTCAATATTCTCTTATAATTTCTACATCATAGGTGCTCATTATGAGGTTAACTTCAAATGAGTAACTCGAGATTCCCTTGCTAAGCTTCACACACTCTTTTATAATGGCTTCAAATTAGAATTGAGATTTTTCAAGATCATCAAAATAAGGATGTTGCATTGCTTTTTTGGCTGAGATTCTATTTAATGGATCATAAATCAATATTTTGTGCAACAAGAGACCAATCAATTTTTAGTAGTTTACTTAAAAATACACAAAGTAAAAGAAGAAAAAGAAAGAGCATCCAAAATGGAAATGAAATGAAAATAGATGGAATGCACTTACAGATAGGCATGCCAGTCTCTCAACTTAGTCACTCTCAGTCATACATCTTCACTGGGAGTTCCAAGATACCTATTGCACACAACACCTCTCATGAATAGAATAACTTGAAATTTGAGATGCTCTTATAATGTCTACATCATAGGTGCTCATGATAAGGTTAAATTCAAATGAATAACTTGAAATTACCTCACTTCGCACGCACTTTTGCAATGGCTTAAAATCATAATTGAGAATTGTTAAGATCATCAAAATAAGGATGATGCATTGCTTTTCTGGCTGAGATTCTCTTGGATGGCTCATAAATCTGCATTTTCTGCAAGGGGGCACCAATCAATTTTTAGTAGGTTACTTACAAATAGGAAAAGTAAAAGAAGATGATAGCATTGGCATCAAAAAAATTAATGTGCATACACATATAAATTAATAAGAACCAATGTGCATACTTACAAATTAATCCAACGAACCATTCCGGTCTGCTCTACTCTTTATTGTGTCAAGTATTTCCTCATGGTCAAACTCATGGACCTTCCACAAGGTCTTGTTCAAAAGTCTACCCCCATATTTGGTCAATCAAACATTGGATGCCACAACAAGGTTCGAGTAATGAAGAATCTTACAATGCGTCTCAAATTCCTAAAACATCCAATGTTTAACACTCTTATGTGGGTATCTTCTAAGCCACGTTCCAGTAACAACAACTAAGCCTATAGGGTATTCAATGTTTTCTTCATCTATAAATGGGGCCTCCAATTTATTTTTAGCCTCAACACAATGACACAATTAATAGTTTGTTCCCTCTTCATTGTCTTCATCTATAATAACTACATAAACATGCCTTGCATTGAGCTTTGTAGCAAATCTCTTCAAATTAGTCAACATTACGAATACACTACAAAGTAAGATCATCAAAATGGAATTTCAAAAACTAAGCAAGTAGATATATTACCTGGTTGAACTAGATCTGATACATGGTCAAATTTGACCGATGATTCCATCTGTGTTAGTTTTAATGCCGTCAGAGGGTGATACGTGTGTAGTGGGATAATATAACTTGTTAAACATTTTTCAACCCACTCCTCTAACTCACAATCCTTCTAGGCTTGCATTGTACATGAAGAATAAAAGCATGCCATATTTCATGTATCGACACTCCATGAACCTACATTTGAGCTAAGGAAAGAGTGTAGCTCACTCGATCTTGTTAGTGTACAAAAATTTTCATATGGTGCAATATTCTAGTATCATCCATCAACCAAAAAAATCTACGAACTGAAAACATACCTTCATTACCTAGACCCATCGAAGCATTACACCACTCGATGATTGATCTTGAATCTATCAACTTTGCACTATTTTATACTTTAACTCTTCTCTTGCTAATGCTCTTTTCATGCATGCTCCTACACCATCATGCTCCCCCTTTCCATGCCCGGCCTCACAAAAGTTCCACATATACTGAATACCTGTAATGACATGCATCTTGCTGAACTAGTAAAACATGCACGAGTTCTTGAACTGTGTTGCACAATTATCTGACCATATTATATGCCAACCATATGCTATGCCCCTCTGAGCCAAATCACTATAAAACATTTGGAAGAAAACTTGCATGAACTTTGGAGAATGTGTGTGATCATCACTAATATAAAAGTGATACTCCCTCAATACCTTCCTTTGGTCCTCTGTACTATTAGCTGCATGAATGAATGCTATGTGCACAAATATCGAAACCTGTGTGGAGTTGTAATACTGTGACTGCACCTCATGTTATGGCTATAGAGTGTAGTTCTCTGCAAATTCAACCACTGATACTATGCTTCCAATTGGAAATTTATCCTTGCATAGCTTGAATTGTGTGTCCAACCATCAGGGTCTATGAGTATGCCTTGCATACTCATACACTATATTGTCACAAAACATGAACATTAACTGATACACCAGAATCTTTTGAATAACCAAATCACACATTTTTTCTTGAGACCCATCTTATGTAGTGTATGCCACTATTTTATACTTCCCAAACTCTACTAGTTTTTGTCCCACCTTATCTGTGCTTTCCATATGTTGACATACCAACATACGCTGCAAGACACCGCAACGCTCGCATGAACCATCCAAGCATATTGTCCTGTAGAATATTTGGCCATCCTGTATTTCATATAAAAAAATTATAACTCTCTTGAAGATTTTGGTGGGGCTTGTATGCCACAATCCTACAAAACATTGTTGGTATGCAAATCTAAACATATAGAATGATAAAAATCATAATGGTTAGAGAATTCAATATGTAGTCTACAACAACAAGTAGTGCATGTGTGATTTATCTTGACATAAAAAGGTTTAAACATTTCAAAAAATCTTTGACAAATACTAATTTGAGGATAATCCTTTTGAAATTTATGAAAAAATTGGGTTTGAGTCTTATCCAAAAAATGCTTTAGATGTGGCTCATGGTTCCGACTACCGATTCTCCTTCTTACCACGTCCCTTTGATTCAAAGATGGTCTTGTGTTATTCTTCCAATACTCTTCAATTAGTGTTCTCAATGCTTCAACAACTTTTTTATCTTTTTGTGGCAGTCTCCCCGAGAATGCCCATAATTCATTTGAATCAGTGCCCTCAATTCTTTGCCACCTTTGAATGGCTTTTGATAAAGTTTTTCTACTAATTCTCATTTTTTTACTCGTCTTTCTAATGATACAAGCTCTCTTTGTTTGAATTCTTACCAAATTTGATGTAATGACACATCGAGTGACATTTCTATCCTTTGAGTGTGAGGTCTTACCCACACTCTCATAAGCATCCATTAGATTCTTCACAATAGTGTTTTCACTTGATGCATTCAATGTTCTCAACCCAAGAGTCTTCATGATGTTTCTATACTTTATACCCCGCATCATTTCAACAAATAGTTGACATCTTGCGGTCTCTTTTATCCTTTCAAAGAAGAATTTCCAAATCTTATCAGCATATCTTCTACAAGTGCATGCTGAAATCTTACCTTCCATGTGTTGCAAAATATCCTCATCAATATTAATCAAATAATTTGGCTTTCTACACAAAATTCTAGGTGGTGTTCTCCTAGGTACATACATCTCAACATTAGGAATTTCATCAATATTTAATTGAGGTGGGCTAGATTACGTACCTTCGATCGAGGGTGGAGTAGAAGACATGCCTTGAGGTTCACGTGGGCATGATGGAATACCTTCTTCATCAAATACGAGTGATGATTTACTCTCAACTTGAGATGCAGTGGATGGTGTCCAACCATATTCACTTGCGGTAGATGGTGTCCCTCCATATTCACTTATGGTAGATGGTGTCCCTCAATATTCACTAGTGCTTAATGGTGTCCCTTCGTATTCACTTGCTGTAGACAAAGTGTCTCCAACTACGGTATCCAAATCTGTCCTACCACAACTCTTTCACATTCATTCCATTTGTGTTGCCAATTCCTTTTCTCTTTTTCATGGTTGAGGTTACTCTTCGATTGGCTTGTTTTCATCAATCGTATCCAATTTCTTCTTTTCATGATATTTCGCCACTCGTTCTCTCTCCTTTTCTTTGAAGGTTTCATACTCTTAGTTTGTTAGTTTATTCCTTCTTCGCTTCTTCGACATGGTGGAAAATTTTACCTGTAGCATGGTAATGAGATGAATATTAGTTCCTAAAAAATTTATCCATTTAAATAAATGAAATATATGTCATTCAAGGCTTCAAAAAAAATATTTACAATCATATTGTAGAAGAGAATTTCTAGCATAGAAAAAGGTGGTGCAAGGGCACCATGAGACCCCATTTCTATGAGGCATACATTGTCCCTACCTTCTCAACTCTACCACATTGGCATGCTAATGGAGCGTTGGCAAGCTAGCTCACTCACTAGCTTGCCAATGCTCAACTAGCTTGCCAATGTGGTAGGGTTGAGAAGGTAGGGGCAGCGTATTCCTCATAGAAATGGGGTTTCATGATGATGTACCCATGAGACCCCATTTCTATGAGGCATACACTTCCCCTACCTTCTCAACCCTACCACATTGGCAAGCTAGTTGAGCATTGGCAAGCTAGCTCACTCACTAGCTTACTAATGCTCAACTAGCTTGCCAACACTCAGCTAGCTTGCCAATGCGGTAGGGTTGAGAAGGTAGGGGCAGTGTATTCCTCATAGAAATGGGGTCTCACGATGATGTAAATCAATGTGAGACCCCATTTCTATGAGGCATGTGCTGCCTCTGCCTTCTCAACCCTACCGCATTGGCAAGCATTGGCAAGCTAGCTCACTAACTAGCTTGCCAATGCGATAGGGTTGAGAAGGTAGGGGTAGTGTATGCCTCATAGGAATGGGGTCTCATGATGATACATCACCGTGAGACCGCATTTATATGAGGCATACACTACCCCCACCTTCTCAACCCTACCGCATTGGCAAGCTACATCACCATGAGACCCCATTTCTATGAGGCATACGCTACCCCTACCTTCTCAACCCTACTGCATTGGCAAGCTACATCACCGTGAAACCCCATTTCTATGAGGCATAAGTTGCCCCTACCTTCTCAACCCTACTGCATTGGCAAGCTAGCTCACTCACTAGCTTGCCAATGCGGTAGGGTTGAGATGATAGGGGTGACTCCATTTCTATGAGGCATACGATTCCCATACCTTCTAAACCCCACTACATTGGGGTCTCACTCACTAGCCTACCAATGCGGTAGGGTTGAGATGGTTGGGGCAGCGTATGCCTCATAGAAATGGGGTCTCATGGTGACTATGAGACCCCATTTCTATGAGGCATACGCTTCCCCTACCTTCTCACCCCTACCGCATTGGCAAGTTAGTGAGTGAGCTCACTATCTTTCCAAGCTCGGTAGCTTGTCAATGCTACCACATTTTGCATACATTTATATGAAAACATTATTGTCAAACAATTCAAATGCTTTGTCCATGCTTCCATTTTGAGCCATGATTGCAAGATAGGCTACACCTTTCCCCATGTTTCTAACTTGGCCTTGAATAAAGAGTCTTGTAACAGTGGAGAGAAGGGTTAGAACCCCTCGTAGGTAGACTAATCAAGGAAACATTTAAAATATATCACAACATAAGTGATGAGGTAGGTTTAGTGATGAGGTAAATTTAGAAATAGAGATGAAAACCAAAATATTTTCTAAGATCTATCAATGTGAGAGGAGTATATTCCAATTTTTTAGAGACATGTATGGAAAATTTGGTAGCATAGACAATGAAATCAGCTACTTAGTATAATTGTTTGACAAAATACCTCAATAAAAGCTTCAGAGAGTGGTATGCACATCCATAATAAAGGATTGAGAAATGATGTTTTATTTTACTTCCTCAAAAATTATGTCATATATATGTGTATACAAAATGTGGAAGCATACACAAGGTAATTCAATTGTTAAATAACAAAATGCCTCAAAGAGACGTGGTTTAAAAATGTAATTGTAAAGTGTATAGAATTGTGTAATTTAAAATGTGCATTGACAACCTAAGGTTATAATGACAAAAAAACAATGATCAACATGGAATATGCAAAATAACAAAAATGAAAGGAAGCCATAATAGAATGAAAGAAAATGTGTAAAGACTTCACATACCTAAAAAACTAGAGTTTCAAATGGAGGAGTTCTACCCAATTATGTATCCTTTGATTCTTCTTTCTTCAAACTCCTCAAAATTTTGACTTTTTCAAAAGCTTGTTCCCATCCAAACTTCAATTGTATATCATTTTTCACTAGAATTCAAACTTGAATTGATATTATATTCCTTTCAACGTGAAAACTCTACAATTTCATGCAAAGGTGGTGGAAATATCATGAAAAAGGTGGTGTAATGTGAAAAACATGCATGCACACTTCACAACATCATCAAAAAACTACTTTTTGTCAGAGCACATGCAGAACCAAGAGAATATGTAGAATGTGGGCCTTGAGATCATGGGTATATTGAGTTTTTTTACCATTTTTAGAGCAAGCCAAAACGTGCCCATGTTATAATGTTCCCACATTATAACACGAGTGTGTTATTTCTTGCTAAAAATAGTCAAATCTCTACTTCTTCAAAACACGCTCACGTAATGAGAAAGTTGACTTTTTAATAGATTTTTTCTCTTTGACTATACCCTATATACCCTAATTCTATCTCTCTCCCCTCTACCTCTACCCTTAACCCTTATACCCTCAACCCTTAAACCCTATTTCTATCTCTCTCCCCTCTACCCTATACCCTTAATCCTTATACCCTCTATCCTCTACCCTCTATCTCTCTCCAACTCCCTATCTATCTCTCTTGAGTCTC
>VDFB02000008.1:115090954-115130778 GCA_007258455.2 Sequoia sempervirens | reverse complement strand
TCTCTCTACCTCCCTCTATCCCTCCCACCCTACCTATCTAAGTCCCTCTCACTCCAACCCCTTCTCTCCCACTCCCTCTCTCTTAAACTCTCACTTCCACCCTCTCTCCAAAATCTCTCTCTCTCCCTCCCCCCTCACCCTTCCTCTCCCCCTCCCACCCTACCTAGACAACTCTAGATGTCTCTCTCTCTCTCTCAAAATTCTCCCTCCCTCTAAAGACATACATAAATGCATATATAAAATCATAATACATATGTATATACAATCCTACATATATACAAGCATACATGTATATGCATAGATGCAATCTTAAATACATATATGAATACATACAATATACATGCATGCATACATACATACATACATGACATACAAGCATACATGTACATATAAACATATAAATATATAAACATACATTCAATAGAGTAGCATTTAACATAAAGCAAGACATAACGCGAGAGCATTCTACCGCACTCACATTATGTCTTGCTAGAAATGCTCCCCATAAACGAATAAAACCATGTCAAAACTGAGATATATCATGAGCGTGTTATAACATGCTCGTGTTATATCTTGCTTTAGGAATCCCCAAGCCTTGGGATTGGTATTTTCCTTGGAATACCAACCCAAAGGCTTGGAGGGCATTCCCAATGACCAGAGACGTGCTTTTACAAATTCTACAATATTTCACATAATCGGGTATGTGCTCACCATCAGGATTACACGCAGTTCAATATCAAACAAATCAAACATCTAGGTAATGTTAGGTTCTCTCTTAGCTATCCAACGATGTAATTTTTTTCACTTTCTGACAATGTTAAGCTTTTCATCCACAATTCCTTTTGTTTGTATGTCTCTTTTTTGGCAAAAAGCAATGTTTGGTGTTTTTTTAGTTATAAATTAACTGTTCATTGAAATTTCAAATAAATTACACTTTTAGAAACTAGACTCCATTCTACAATTTTTTTTAAAAAAAAAATCAATTAGTTTCCAAATTTTGTAGGGGTAGCATAGCCAAAATTCTATTTTTCAGGAAGTTTCCACTTCAAAAATTAGTAAAAAATCAAATATTCATTAAAAAAGTATTAGAAAAATCTTCCATCAACTACATACTATTAGCTAACTTCTAACCATAGAGATTTTAAAAATACTTAAAAAAATTTCACCGTGCTAGGGTCATACAAGAGTTGCTATGTTATGTTTTTTTGACAAAAACAACACCAATTTGTGTGTGTCCCTCATTTGAACCCCTTAATCTCAAGAATTTTAAAAATAAATTAGTAGTTTAGAAAGTAGACTTGGAGCACTTCGATCCTTTTTTTTGTTCCATCTCAAAATTTTGAGTGTAACTATCCTCAATTTCATGTCCAATGTTAGTATTTCTTGATTTCAGAAAAAAAAGTGGCCACTTAAGTCCCCTTTTTGGGAACCATCTTTGTGAACTTACCCAAGATACTACTTGTTGAATCCCCACTTGGATTTCTCCAAACACTAAGACAATGCAAACAACTAGAGATTTGGTGACACTGGCTCCACTCCATGGCACACACTTCTCGGGACCACCAAATCTCAAATCCTGAAGATCTATAGATCCTAAGGATTTTCTTGTTTCAACAATGAATAGTAAAATGTTGGGCAGCTTTAGAACGAGTGTTCCTGCACCAGCAGGCATAAAGGTGTTTGGCTTCTAAACAATTGGTTCTTAGTAAGGGCTTTCATACAAGGTGGCCATACACAGGACAAGATTAGCTCAAGATTATTTCAATCAAGAGACCTCCCAGTCCCTTCCTAAGAAATGATTTTGACATGTCACATAGACACTAAGGGTGTCACTTGTCGGTATGACACATCCACACCTGCTGCTTATGATTTTTTTCACAAACACATTTTTTATATAGTAGTTTGAAAGAGCTTGCTTTAGCTTGTTTTCACGTGGGTCATTCCCACCTTTCAAAGCGGGGTGACAAGCCCTCTAAAGGTATACAAAAGAAAGGAAGTACATTTGTTGTTCAATCTCCCAAGTCGGATGATGCAAGGAGAGAGCATTCACAATGCCTTTTCCTCACACTAGCATGGGGTTCATTTTAATCCAAATCAAAATATGTGGGTGATTATACAAAATTTCAAAGGAATGCTTTTGATTCTGAAGATCGCCAAGTGGCATGAGAGAAGAGCATACACATTCAATGACGCAAATGTAAATCACAAGACATAGAAAACACTTTCTAATTTTAACCCTCAAAGCAAAGGTAAGTTCATTTTAAGCACAAAAGAAATGTTAAGCTGTATTGTTCAATTTTAAACCCAAAGTAAAATGATGTGAGGGTTCAATTTTAACTGATTTGAGAATTCATTTTAAAACCCAATTCAAAGCTAGTGTGGTCCTAAAGCATAAAATGAAAAGCATGATAAAAGGGTTATAATTGCCCCAAAAGTGTCAAAACACTTGTTACAATTATAATATTTAAAGATGAGAATACTCCACTTTGAATTTTATCGTCCAACCTGCAAAACCTAGTTAGCCTAAAAAATAGAATGTCAGGTGCATGTTAGTGATTTGATGAAGTAAAAAAACTTAAAGAACATGCTAAAAATCACACTATTTTTGCTTACCAGACAAATAGAATCACTATTCATGATAGCATTGCCATAAATCAAATGAGTGTCGCTCTGCAGAAGGACATTGATGACAATAACAATGCCATTTGGGAGTCATTGTTTACAAATTCTCGATACCTCTAAAAAGTATTAGCATCACCATTTGTTTTAATTAGTGTCAGTGTATTAATTAGACGTTGCTCTATCAAATGGAAATAGCATCACTATATGGTGAAACCTTACAAAGGCATCGTTGAAATCTCTTGGGGCATCACTATATCTGCAAAAAATCAAATAAATATACTTTGAGAGATAAATTTTTTAAGTGTGGTCAGTTATGCCCTACTTCTCACACCAATATGTGACTAACGAATTAGTATGGGCCAACTACACTTGATCCATGAAGAATAAAACCATAATCATGCCACTAAATGTCAATCCAATAGAGCTCATTCAATTTATGCAAAGATAAAGAAGCCATTAAAACTACCATATTAAATCACGAAAGCTTAATAAAACCTCTAATCTAGGACACTAAAACTTATCCTATTGGGGGAGTGGCGTCGCATTGATGTGGAACAATGATCGCATTAATGTCGAACAATGATCGCATTGATGTGGAACAATGATCGCATTGATGTGGAACAATGACCCTTTACCAATCCTGGGGATAAATGAGTTTGTTTTAATCAATTTTATTGATGAAAACTAATGAAACCATTGTGAGATGTGTGATAAAAGATTATTTAAATTCTAAACTAACATGATTCAAGTTATTTAATCCGGGTTCATGCTAAGATAATTGATATGGATGTATGCAAAGCTAATCTAAATGGATTCTAAGCTAAAATATTGAAACCCTTATTAATAAACAAGCTACATGAATGCATCTATGTTAACATGGAAGCCATTAATGGAAGCTAAGCTAATTAATGTAAGTAATTAAGCTAAAATGATACTAAATAAATGCTAAATATGAGTGTGAGTGTGAGTGATTTCAACAACATGAGTTTTCTCTAAAAAAGATGGATCCATTTGTCTCCAAATAGGGACCTATTTATAGGAGAGCAAATGAGAAATGAAGGGTTGAGATCAAAAAGGTTAATCAATGGTCAAGGATGGAAGAATTTTGAGGCATGGATCATGGATTCTCATCAATGGATGAGAATCAACGATGAGATTTAATCAAGGGTTTACCTTTATCCAAACAAACACACTTTTAACTTGCATAAGAGGTCATAAGTTAACTTGCACAAGAAGTCAAGTAAGTTTGCTAAGAAAAGGAATATTCCCTTTTTTCAAATGGATGAGGAGAGAGAATATTATTTGGAATATTATCATGGGTGAGGAAAATAGACATTTGGAAAATTAAAACAAAGTTTTAATGTGCAAAAGGGGAAGGAATATTCCATGGGAATATTCATTTTGGAGGAATGTGCAAAGGAGGAATATTCCCTTGCAAGTGGGGGGAATTAGATTTATTAGTAATTGATAATTAAAAAAATGGTTTAATTATACAATTAGGGGAATTAGATGATGTTCATTAAATAAAATGATTTATTGAAAAGGGGAAAAGGCACTGATGACATTTAATTAAATAACTTAGGGTTATTTAATTAAATAAGAGGATTTTTAGGGATTTAAATTAAACAACTTAATGCATTTAATTTAGTAAGATGAAATGCTAGCATGAAAGGGGGTGAATTAACCCGATTAGATTAATTAAGTTAATAGATGCAAATGATGCAATTAATTAAATAGCTAGGATAATTTAATTAATTAAACGAAAAGAGGATGGCTTTTAGGAGGAAATGATGTTAGTATACCTTATTCGAGTGTATGTATCATTTAGGACATTTTTCAATGTCTACAATAGACATACATATACATATAATTACATAGATAAATGTATACATATATAAATTTATGTACATATATATTAATATGTATAGCTACATATATGTACGTATATATGTGTCTGTGCGTACATGTAACTGTGTAATTATATGTATACATATAATTACAAAAATACATGTATACATATATCTATACATATGCATATACATACATCTATATGTATGTATATATATGTAAACCCTCGACAGTTTATTGTTGTTTTCTCTCCATGGTGTGAGGTAATGACAAACATCATTCTTCTTTCATAATGCAAACAATGGTACTCCTAAATCTTTTTATTCATCATTTTTTTGGACCCCTAAAGGGTTTGTTGGTTATTTGAATACTAATTACTACTTGTTTTTATTGATTTCATCATTGTTTAGCTGACATTTTTTGGCTTACAATTTACAAGTTTAGTGATAATCATGGCACAAGGTAAAAAGAGGAAAAGATAGAGTGGGAGACACTTAATTAGAGTACCTCGTGGAGTGAGGTTCAATGTTCTAGATGTTGTTGAGGAAGATCCAGCAGTCAACATCAACGAAGACATTATTTCTAAAAATATAGATGAGACAGGTGAAAATTCAGGTTCCAAACCTGTTGTTCATAATACTGAAGCAGGCTTGGAACTTCCTATGCATGTTCAAGAGTTAGTTGTTGACCATGTGACATCCCCAAATTTGTTCACAAAAAATTAGACTATGCATCACATGAAAAAAGAAGTTGTAGATGTTGAGGATAATCGAATGCCAATTAGAGGTGCAACGATCAATTGGGGAATCTTGCCTGATAGTTTGAGGGTGTGGCTTAATGGTGTGACAAAAACAAAAAGAAAGAGGCCGCAAACAATCATATCTTATGAAGAAGAAGCTGAAATAGTACAGTGGTGTAAGGACATGGCTAATATTGGCCATGGCCTTCAAGTCTCACAACTTAAGTCAGCGGTGGCCCAAATGGTTGGAGCAAGGCCTAACCCATTCACAAATGTGATACGAGGGAGGTCATGGTGGGTTAGCTTTCAAAAAAAGCATCTTGATCTAACAATTTGAACACCAAAATGAGTGGACATAGACATAGCTATAATGTTACGCCCTGAAATAGTTTCTTCCTTTTGTGACAACTTGGAGGAGTTGAACAATAAACATAATTATGGGCCCAATAGAATATGGAACTACGACAAAACAGGTGTGTAGGCTGGTAGAATTTGTGTAATGAGAGTTATTGCAAAGATGGGGACCAAATGAGTTCCAAAATTAATCTCAAAAAAGTAGAGAATGGATTATTGTTCTAGCTTGTGTTAGTGCAACAGGTCAAGCTATACCAAGTTATTATTTGTTCAAGTAAAAGAGGCACATTAAGAACTATATTATTAACTATGAGCCAAGGGCATGCTTGGATGAACAAAGAATTTTTTGTCGAATGGTTAAAACACTTTGCCAAAAATGTCCCAAGAGGGGTGCCACCAACAAATAGACAACTTCTCATGTTCAATAGTCATGGTAGCCGTGTGGCATTCAAGATGATCGAAGAAGCAAAGAGTATGGGAATAGATTTTCTCATGCTTCCAACACATAACAACCACAAATTATAACCCCTTGATGTCAGTGTATTCTCACCATTCAAAAACTACTTCAAACAACATAGGAGTGTATGGGTCTCTGCACATCCTCAACTTGACATTGAAAGGGAAGAGTTGGCAATGCTTGCCAACAAAGCTTTTGCACAAGATTTGACTCCTAATAATATTGTAAGTGGTTTTAGAACAATGGTAATTTGGCCATTAGATCGGCATGCACTTGACTTGGATATGGGGCCAAGCAAAGCTTTCATAGTTGAAGACAAATGAACCACTATGGGAGCATAAACAAAGGCCACAACAACTAAGGATGAGGAACAATTTATGGTAGTAGAGACTTGTTTGAGGATAGTAGGTTGGAATAAGGAATGAATTGGAGAATTTGTTGAAACCTTCAGCGCAAGAAATCCCCCAATACCAACAAATGAAGTAGAAGGAAAATGCATAGAGAATATTGAGGCAACAAAAATTGAAGAAATTCTTGCAGGTCAAACAACATGCAATAAGGCAATAGAAAATGAAGAAATTCTCGATCTACCATCAAATATAGGGAATACAACTTGGTTTCAAGATGCATCTTTAAACCTAGGGGTGCATCTGAATTTCAATCAAGGGGATGAAGGACTATCCTTGCCATCACCACCACATGTTGATCCTGAAGAGGTCATCCATTACTTCATGACTAGGAGAAAATGGGATGCAAATGATGAAGCAGGGGGGGTGGAAGGTAATGAATCCAGTGACCAAGAAGTTGACTATGTTCCATGCACACAAGTTGAAGACTAGCAACAAACAGGCAGGAGAAGCAGTTTTTTGCAACTCCCAACACAAAGGGTGCACCAATCATCAAATAGAGGTCGTAATGGGGTGCTACACCTAAGTAGGAAATCTTAAATTTTCACGTCAAATTATTTTTTCAATTTGTTGAATGAATAAGAGGCACAAAAATGAAGAAACCAAGAATTGTAGCAAAGGAAAAGGGAGAAAATGAGAGAAAAGAAGGAAAAAAGAGAAGCAAACCTAGTAGAAAGGGATGCAAAGAGATTGGAGCATGCTAAAAAAATAGAAAATGGAAGAGGAGAATCTTAAGAAGGGACAACAAAGGGAGATTAAAAGGGAGCAGGAAAAGATTGCTTGACAGTTGAAGGAAACCCAAAAGTAGGTAGATAGAAAAGAAATAAACAGAAGTAAGAGTACTCCTACAACTCCTCTTCCACTGTAACATCCAATTTTAAGGGACATGATTAACATTTTGTCTCCAGCCTTTGCTACTCTTAGTAGCCTACAAAATAGGTCTTTTGCGGGTTGCTCTCAATAGTCGCAGCTCAATCCAGAGGAAAATCAAGCATTGCTTTCTCATATAGCAAGTTCCATGCAAAATAATCTGCAATCATTAACATCTTCTCTAGTTGATGTTGAGTTAGTTGATACCCAAGGACATGCCACTTGTTAATTAGATCTATGGATGTTTGATTAGGATGTTTTTTTGTGAACTTTGTGAGTTCGATGTGTGCTACTATTTTTTTTTGTAAACCTAAAGACTCCTTGTGTGCTACTATCTTTTTTTTGTAAACCTAAAGACTCCTTGTGTGCTACTGTCTTTTTTTGTAAACATGAAGACTCCTTGTATTTTTTAGAACTTTATTTTAATCATGTTTGTCTGAATTTACAGTATTGGAATTTCCCAACTTTGAATATATATTTCATGTTTGTTGCTATCATGTTATGTCAATATATATTTCAGGTTTTGCGCAATAATTTTGTAATGTTATTTCATGCAAATATGGTGATGAAGAGGTAGTACATAGAGTACTAATTGGAGTGAATGTGTAGCGGTGTCTGGTGTTTAAGCTTTGGAAATTAATGTGTAGTTGTGGACTATTATGACTTCTAATCTGAACCTCCAACATTAATCCCTGAATTTTACCCATTCACTATTGGGTATTTATGAATAATGAAATTGTTATAACTGCACCCAAATATTGACATATATAAATCTGTATATATGTATGTATATATGTATATATATACACATATTCATATATATGTATATGTGTGTGTATATAAATATGTATATATGTATATATATAGATATGTATAGATACTCATAGATATATCTATACATACATTTATATAGATACAAACATACACTTATATAGATACATATATATAAACACATATAAATAGATACATATATATCAATATGTGATGTTTCGAATGGTTGGGCCGATGGTGGATTATTTCCCATAGTTTTTTGGGGTAAAATGATTACTTCCCACTCTCCATTTCACTGCATGCTCATAGTCTGGTAAACCCTCCAAGGTTTCATGATCTTGTGTGAAAAAATGATGAGGCATCTAGCGGGTTTGACCATATGTCTGCAGAAAATAATGTATTTATCTGCTTGTACCTTTCTCTTAATAACCTATTTGTATTTGTATGCATTCATATAATTGTATGCTTGGACCTACTAATGTTATTCATTCATATAATTTTGTATTCTTAATGTCTCAGGATTGTGTTGCTAGTTGAATACAATAGAATTCATCTTAATTTTGGAGCTACCTTTCTTCAGTGGGAACAACCTAGGACACCTTGTAATGGCTAAAGAAGCTTCTTTCCCCTCATTAAAAGCTATCCTTTTAGGTCATTTTTTCTCTCTAACTTCTCCTAGCTCCACTCTTCTACTTTTAGCTTCATTCCAATTTTTAGCTTCCTCTTCCACCACTCTTTGTAGTACTCTCAAGCTTTCATAAGTTCACTACAACAACAATCTTGGCTCTTGTAGCTTTCTTTGCTTCCTTCCTTGGCTTCCTAAGCTTTCCTTGCAACTTTGAGCATCTTTGGATTTCCCACATCCCTTATCAATTGCATTTTTACGTTGTCATACAGGTTCTCCTCCTTGAGCAGGGATTGCTTTTATCACCTCTTTTGTGATATGGGTTCTCTTCCTCAAGCGGGGTTTGATTTTATCACTCATACTTGGTGGTGTAGGTTCTACTCCTGAGTGGGTTTTGCTTTCACCACGCGCTTCATCCATTTTGGTTCTCTTCTCTCTCTATCTTCTTGGTTGTTCGTGGAGGTGGGAACACCAAAACGAGGGTTTGACTTAGCAAAACCCCTATACAGCCCCAACAATTTCTCTAGATCTTACAAACGCAAGTGTTGAGGATATCTACTAGCTAGAGGATTCATTACTTGGAATGTTGTAAGCATCTTCTTTCCTTTCTTCTCCTTATCTCTATCATTCCTACACTTTATTTTAGCTTTATCACATTTTGCTACTTTATCGCATTATGGAAATCCTCAGCATTTAGAGAAGTAGTCACTTTGCATTTTCTAAGATAAACTCATTCTATGGTTCGTGTGAGACACCAGCATGTGGGTATGTGCAGGATCATCATGGAAAATATAGTCCCTTAAGTGGCAAAAAATTCAGTAAAATCAGAGTTCGGCAACTTGACATAAAAATTTGAATAAGTTATTTATATTATTTCAAAAATATGTAAGAATAGAATATGTAGAAAATTGAATTTAGTTTCTAAAATACTAGGTTTATTTTAAAAAAAGAAAAATCTATTTGGTGAAAATTTGAAATTTCAATGCAGTAGTACTTAAATTTCAGGGAAAAAATAAGAAGTAGGTGTTTGTCGACCACCTAACCATAATAAAATGATAATATTTTTTATAAGATTTTAGACATAAGTAGAGGACTCATGTCCGGATGTGATACATATTTTTTGTAATTTTTTCCAAGTAAATAATTAATTATGAAATTTTTATTACAACTTTTAAAAATATGAAAACTCGTATGTCTGACCACCTTAACTTGTTCAAAACTTCATGAAATTTTTTTTTTTTTTTAAATCCTTTAGTATGCGAAGCATAGAATGTGATGCATGTTTTGAATTTCAAAAATGTGATATCGCTTGAAAGCTATAGATGTTTTTCAATCACCCTATCAATCAAGACTTTAGTTGTAATTCAAATAGAAAATGAATAATAATTATTTATTAAATTGGAAGTAAAGCATAATTTATATTGGTGGAAAGTTGATAATCTCCTTTAAAAACCCTTTTCATTTCATCAATTTTGAGTAAAAAAAAGGTCATCAGCCACATACCCTACAAATACCCATCATATCGCCACTTTTTGGCCCATCATGATCCTACACATACCCATGTCGTGTTTTCGTCCTTATCCCGCGTTGATGTCCTTTTGGCTGAGAGCCTCTTAGTTTGTCTAGAAAATATTTATGACCTACTCTTTCTAATTCTAAAACTCTCGCTATTGTTCATGAGGTAGTTTAGGGTAGTTAGTCTTGTGAAGCTCTCTAAATGAAGAGAACTCATGAGTATCGAATTACCCTTCTCAACATTTTGGTGAACCCAACGTGAAGAGAAAATCTTCCAAAAAACTAGGAATTTATTTACCCCTACTTGGTGGGGTCATAACTTTTGACTCAGTGCTCAGAATTCAGAACTGTTTGCACCGTTGGAAAGGTCTCCTAGAGAACTAGTTCAATCCCTAAAATAATAGTGCCTTAGGAAATTGAATTTTAGGGACAAATGCAAGTTCTAACCTCAAATTTTTCTCTAAAGAGCTCTGAAAACATGAATTACTAGAACATAGAAAATACCAAAAAAATCATAGTGAATTTAATGTCGTCTTTTATTAGTCCAGTATCTAGTTTTGTTCAAAATGTTAATGATATTCCATTTCATACATGTGATGGTGACTTGGATTTACCCATGTCACTTGATATCTTTCATCCTTCTCACAAAAGTCCTCTTGCTTTGGAGGATATTTTTTTGCAAGAAGATGAAATCATTGATACCTTTCTTAATGTTACTCTACCTTCTCTTCATTCTGATGCACTCTCTTCTAGAGATGATGCATTTGTGAATGATGAATCCAATCTCCATTCCAATGCACTCTCTCCTAGGGATGATGCATTTGTGAATGATGAATTTCTTATCTATTCCAATGCACTCTCCTCTAGAGATGATGCATTAGCGAACGATAAGTCTCCTTCCACATTTGATCTTGTTTGGATTGATGTTGAGAATATGTCTTCAAATAATTATTCTACTAGTTGTGATGATTTTTTAAATGTAATCTGTCTTTGTTGCCCCTCAAAGGCCTAAGAGATTGGTCATTTATGTGACTCTAGCTAGTCCTCCTAAAAGGGTTTTTTCTATTAATGGTATTCCATTTGATGGTGATTCGCTTGACCTTTCTATGGCTCCCTCTTATAGAGAAGTAGCCCATACTTATGAGAATAGAATGAATAAACAACCAAGCCTTCTTCAAGCACCTAAACCTACAACTAAAGCACCTAGTGATTATGATCTTGTTGAGCAACCTCGCATTACTCCAACCAAGATCTCACTGTGGGACTTGCTTCAGTCTACTCTGGTTTATCAAGGTATGCTTCAGGAAGCCTTGTGAAAGATCCTCTTGCCTTCTTCCACTATGCCAGTAGATATTGATGCGTTAATATCTCATATTCATGCAGATTCACCGAATATTATGTTCTATCTATAGGAACTCCCACCTCTAGAAGTATAGAAGCAAGCAGATATTCTAATGGTTATAGTTAATATTAATAAAATTGGCATCAGACGTACTCTCGTTGATGCTAGTTCAGTGCTCAACTATGTAGCATTGATCTACTTCCTAAGATTAATATTGATTCATCTTCTCTTAATGCCTCTCCTATTGTAATTTTTGGGTTTGATAATGTTGAGCGACAAGCTCTAGGTACAATAGTATTACCTTTGTAGCTTGGACCCATTACTATACGCACTCTAGTATATGTTATGTCAGAAAAGTTACCTTATAACCTTCTTCTTGGTAGACCATGGATTCATGCTATGGGTGCAATCCCATCTACCTTGCATAAATCTATTAAGTTCATTTGTAACAATAAAGTAGTCACAGCCACAACTGACCCTGATGCTATGCTATATGAAATGGCAGCTGCTGGTCAAGTCTCAGTCATTCCTACTCTTATTCCTTCAGTATCTTCCCATCTATCGATGTTTACTCCAGCACTACCTACGACAAAGGATACTCTCAAGATAGATGTCCCTGAGGAAGATCCTTCTAAATCAATAAACCTTAAGTCTACTCTTTCTATTTCTCAAAAGAATGCATGTCTTGGTGATGATTGGGGTTCCTTTACTTTACAGATTCCTTCATTCAGGAATATAAAGACAACCCGATCCACATAGACATTTCAATAACATCATCCACACTTGCTATCAAATATGCTCATTCTTCTGTATCATGGGATAATGTGAATGCAAATTGCAATGTTCTTAGTGTTGATCCTCCTTCTAAGGAAGATGATCACACTTATGTTAAGGAGGTTAATGTTGGTAGTCATGTCAAGAAGGATGATGGTGATCCCATAGAAGAGTGTAATCCCCATTGCTAGAATAATGCTCTTTATGGAGATCCTCCCCCTTTGTATTCTATCTTCGTATCTTTTTCTTGTGGGCAGTCAAACCTTTCTCCACAAGAGAAAGGGTTTCTTCTTTCTCCTCATTCTTTATCTGAGCAAGAGCATATTTTTTGTGGATTTTAAAATCCCTCTTAATCACTCTTCCTTCTCCTACATGCAAGAGATTCCATAAACATGATAAAGTAAAACATTCTTTATGTGCATACCATTGAATGCTTGGCCATTCCACTAGTGAATGTAAGGCCTTGAAAGATAAAATACAACATATTTATGATTCAGGTGCCATCAAACTCCCATTTGATTGATGTGCACCTGTCTCTTCTTCAAATGACAAGTGATATTGAGGTTTACCTCTATCCTGTATGTTTGCATGGTTTTCCTCCCCTATATGTTGGGGGCAGCGATAACTCACTTTGAAGATGTGTATCCTTCTTAAGGACCCCTCTCTTCACTATGTCTTTCAAATGAAGTGTCCCTTGATTGGACCCCTTTTTCACTTGAAGGGTTCCTGAGGGACCCCCTTTGAAATATTCTATCTCGAATGAATTCATTGACATCTAGCTTGGGGGTAGCTTGGCTAGACCTCGCTTTTCAAACAACACGTCCCTTGAGTGGACCCCTCTTCTTTTCAAGGGTTCCCAAGGGACCCCTTTGAAATATTTCCAATATATGAATGATTTGCATGACTATCCACTTACTTGCCTATGTGGCCATTTTCGCTTTGTAGGTGTAACTGTGAAGCTGCTTTTTGACTCTATAGAGTTCGCCTTCCTTTGGTTTCCTCCATGTGAGAGATCTTGGGGGATACCTCCCTCCAAGTCTATGGGCCTATAGGGCACTTCCTTTAAGCTTCCTCCATGTGAGAGATCTTGGGGGTGACTCCCTTGATATTCTACAGGTTTGTAGGGCACTTTCTTAGGTTACCTTCATGCGAGAGATCTTGAAGGATGCCTCTGCTACGGGTCTGTGGGTCTGTAGAGTGCTTTCTTAGGCTTCCTTCATATGAGAGATCTTTAAGGATTCCTTCCCTATACGTCTGTGAGTCTATAGGGAACTTTCTTGGGGTTTCCTTCATGTGAGAGATCTTGGAGAACACCTTCCATGTAGGTTTGTGGGTCTATAAGGCACTTTCCTAGGTATCCTTCATGTGAGAGATCTTGGAGGACACCTTCCTTGCAAGTCTATGGGCCTATGAGGTGCTTACATTCTTAAATTCTCTTCCTTCTCAACTTGCATATACTGGATTGAAGATCTGCATCTTCTTCATCCTGAGTATATGCCCTTCCTCTCTTCAACATTTTAGAATTCTTCTAAGTGTGTTATTTCTCAATTTGGGGATGACGCATAGTATTGAGACAACCTTCTACACTGAGGTCTCTTTCACTTTACTAACTCAAATCCTTTAGTATTTTATGTGCTAACATTGTTGTCTAGTGTAGGTTTTCTTCTCTAATGCATTGGTTTTGTAGGTCTTCAGCCTGGGTTCATGCTTTCGCAGTTCGAAGAGTTATCTGCTTCCTATGCATTATCCTTTTGGCATATAATGTTATTTAAGTTTAGTATATTTCCTTTAGCATTCATATTAATGTAGATTCATATGCCCGCTAAAGTGGGGACAAAATGTATAGTCATAAAATTTCATCCTTCACAATTTCGCATACATTCTTGCATCTACTTTAGTGTCTGCTCCCTTAGCATCTTGTGTAGGCTCATTCTACCCCCCAAATCATTATTTTTCCCTTCTTAAGATGTTCCAACACCCCTTTTCAGTAGCTACGCTTGTGCATCATCTTTATGTTCAACCTTGTGCTTTTCTTGTTCATGTTGTTTTGTAGCATGACATGTCCAAACACTAGTGCACCACGCGGACGTTCACGTGTCGCGCTAGCATCCTGCAACATTTCAACACTCAAACAATTGTCTCCAAGCATGCTTTTCACTTTTCCTCACATTTCATTGGTGGTAATGGCCCGGGACACCTTGTAACAACTAAAGAAGCTTCTTTTACCTCATTAAAATCTACCCTTTACGTTCATTTTTTTCTCTCTAACTTCTCCTAGCTCCACTCTTTTGCTTTTAGCTTCATTCAAATTTCTAGCTTCCTCTTCCACCACTCTTTGTAGTACTCTCAAGCTTTCATAAGTTCATTACAACAACACTCTTGGCTCTTGTATCTTTCTTTGCTTCCTTCCTTGGCTTCCTAAGCTTTGCTTGCACCTTTAAGCATCTTGGGATTTTCCACATCCCTTATCAATTGAATTTTTACTTTTTGATACAGGTTCTCCTCCTTAGGTGGGGATTTCTTTTATCACCTCGTTTTGTGATACGGGTTTTCTTTTATCACTCATACTTAGTGGTGTGGGTTCTACTCCTAAGCAGTTTTTTCTTTCACCA
Organism: Sequoia sempervirens; assembly: GCA_007258455.2. NCBI lineage: Eukaryota > Viridiplantae > Streptophyta > Pinopsida > Cupressales > Cupressaceae > Sequoia > Sequoia sempervirens. Next base: position 115,115,842 of record VDFB02000008.1, on the reverse strand, counting down.
CACACTTCATCCATTTTCATTCTCTTATCTCTCTATCTTCTTGGTTGTCTGTGGAGGTGGGAACACCAAAACGGAGGTTTGACTGAGGAAAACCCCTATATAGCCCCAATAATTTATCTAGATCTTACAGACACAAGTGTTGAGGATATCTACTAGTCGGATGCTTCATTACTTGGAATTTTGTAAGAATCTTCTTTCCTTTCTTCTCCTTATCGCTATCATTCCTACACTTTATTTTAGCTTTACAACATTCTATTACTTTATCACATTCTAGAAATTCTCAGCATTTAGAGTAGAAGTAGTCATTTTGCATTTTCTGAGATAAACTCATTCTCTAGTTCGTACAAGACGCCAGTGTGCCACATTGTTGTCCTTATCCCTTGCTGACGTCCTTTGGCCAAGATCCTATCACACTATATAGAAAATATTCATGACCCGCTCTTTGTAATTCTAAAACTCTTGTCACTATTCCTAAGGTAGTTTGGGGCAGTTCACCCCATGAGGCTCTTTGAATGAAGAGAACTCGTGAGTAGCGAATCCCCCTTCTCTACAATATATCTATAAGTATACATCTATATATGTATATGTATTTGAAAATTTAAATGGAAATTGATAAATTAATGGAATTGAAATTGTAAATTATTTAGCACATATAATTGCAACAAATCCATAAATTAAATGAATGTGTGTATGTATATGTAGCATATCCATAAATTAATGTATTTTAAATTGTAAATTCTTCAACACATATAATTTGAAATCAATAAAATTATAAATTATAAATGTAACTTTAAAATGAATAAGAATAATGAACATTATAAAAGAACACAATGTCTACCGGGTCACTGCTAAAGTAAAGTCTTGAAAGAATTTACCTAAATTTTCAGCATATAATTTGATATGCTCTGCAAACCTCCCAGCCATTTGGCATGCCTGCCACAACAAAAATATAGAATAGAAAAAACATAAATGAACAATAGTTAATGAAATAACTAAAAAGACATATTAGTTACTGAAGGAACTAGTGCATCATTAAATTGAAACTTAGAGCCATGTGAACAAAAAATCCTTAATCATGTGGTGTGCTAACAAACACAATGACTAAATTTCCTGCCATGAACATTGTCACACCACCTCTCCTTGTTCTCTCGTGCCTACAAGAAAATATTTACAACTGAGGTTAGTAACGAAAAACATCACACTAACTCATTTGACTGCAAAATCCGACGAAAATGTCTGATGAAATATGTATAATTTGATGTATCGTCAGGTGCTTGTAAAATTTGATTTGTAATTTTCAAATTTTTAAAAGTTTATCCCCAACGCTCATTGAAATTTCGACGAACTTGGGTTTCATCGAAATGTCGACTATCAGTTTCGTCGAAATTTCGACAAACATGAAAAATAAGAAAAAAATCAAATTGTGGCTGACATAAAGAAAAGTGAGTTTGTTGATTTATTGTGACATGTTTTGCAATACTTGAGACAGTTTGTGGAGAACTAAGCACGATTTTCTTGGGAAAAATCAGAAAAAATTCAAGAAGATATCGCCAAGTTGAGGGTAGTCATTGTCTTTTTGCAGAATTTAGTTGTGAAGTTAGATTTGTAGTTTTAGGTTTGAAAATCATATTTTAAAGCAACACCTCATCAGATTTCATTTTTAGAGGTTTAGGGTTTTGAGAATTTCATGTCCAAATTTTGTTGTGTGGAATCACCATAAGATCACAACCAAGGAATAGATTCTTGTGTCTGTAATTATGTGATCCATAACTCTATTGGTCATGTGGCACAATTGTGCTATAACAAATACAGGATGCATTCATGTGTGACCCAAGTTTAATGTGGCTATGTTGTGATAGAAATGGAGGCACTCATATAATGTAGTTAATTCAGGTTGTATAATGTAGGTGTCAATCATCATTGGGTGCATTCAGGTTGTCTCAAGTTTAACAGGTTAGGATGTAATTATAGCATGATCGAAGAGTGATTACCTCTTGCTGCAATAAAGAGCCTATAACTCTGGTTGATATGCAGAGTGGTTGTGTTATATCAATTATGTAGTGCATTCAAGCACAACCCATGTTTAATGGGCTATTCTAGAGAGTGATCAATATTTTCTAAACCTTATGAATGTTACTTAAAAGTGTATAGCTTAAACTACAAACCAAGTTTGTTACATACTTGAATGCAATCTTGGGTTACCACAAACTATAATAATGTGATCTGCTAATAACCATTATGGAAAGTATTAAAGCAAGACCCATGCTATATATGATACATTTCCTGATCAGGTTTGCATACCTTAATGATCAAACACAAGCTTCCCACACCACGGTATGTGCAGGATCATCATGGAAAAACATGCCCATAAGTGGCAAAAATTTAGAAAAATCGAGAGTTAGGCAACTTGATGTAAAAATTTGAATAAGTTATCTATATTATTTCAAAAATATGTAAGAATAGAATCTGTAAAAATTGAATGTAGTTTCCAAACTACTAGGTTTTCTTTTAAAAAATAATCTATTTGGTGAAATTTTGAAATTTCAATGCAGTAATACTTAAATTTCAGGGGGAAAATGAGAAGTAGGTGTTTTTATGACCACCCTAACCACAATAAAATGGTAATATTTTTTTATAAATTTTAGATATAAGTAGAAGACTCGTGTCTCAATGTGATGCATATTTTTTTGTAACTTTTTCCAAGTAAATAATTAATTATGAATTTTTTATTAGAACTTTTAAAAAATATTAAAAACTCGTATGTCTGACCACCTTAACTTGGTCAAAACTTCATGAAATTTATTTTTTCTTTTTTTAATCCTATAGTATACAAAGCATAGAATGTGACACATGTTTTGGATTCAAAAAATGTGATACCATTTGAAGGCTATAGATGTTTTTCAATCAGCCTATCAATTAGGACTTTAGTCGTAATTCAAATAGAGAATGAATAATAATTACTTATTAAATTCAAAGTAAAGCATAATTTGTATTGGTGGAAAGTTGAGAATATCTTTTAAAAACCCTTTTCATTTCATCAATTTTGGGTAAAAAAAAATTTGTCCGCCACATACCCATCATATTGCCACTTTTTGGCCCATCATGATCCTGCACATACCCACACTCTAGGATACAATCCTAGATCATACCACAACTTTGTCAAGACAACTAATTTTCTGACCCAAGATTTAAGGTTTTATTTAATACCAACAGAAGCATTGGTAAGAGCATGATTAGGGTACAAACCTTAGGCCTCTGTAGAAACATAAACAATAACTCTAGCGGATTAGTGAGGTTGCAATACTAGAAAGATTGAGACATTGTAGCTAATGACAAAATCTTGCAATCTAAAGATTGTAGCTAATAACAAGCACAATATGTAGCTTAGTGACATTTGTAAATGCAATCTACGGTAAGAAGAATGACAGTTGCTTGAGATGTGACAATCAAAAAGAGGCTGAGCAATGACAAGATAATAAAGCTCAAACCTTGCATAGTAAAGTGGAGATTTTAACAGTGAGTTTCCTTACCCCCTTGCTGAGCTTAAGGGTTTTTCAAATGCTTTTGGTAGTGTTAGACAAGGAAAATGAAATGAGGGAATGACTATCCAAATGAAGTAATAGTGGTAATCATAGGTTCAATGTTTCTTCTTAGCCATTAATGTATAATGGAGGTAGTGGATTGCATGTTTGAGCAGTGTTTTGAGACTCATCAAAGATGGGAGAATAATGAATAATACCTTGTGGACTGTGAAGTAGTGTCAATAAGGTTGAAGGATCTTAAGATCTGCAATACCATGAAACAATGAGTCCCCTATAGTAAGTAGGCAGTCTATAGGGAATAGTTTGATTTTATAGAAGGATGCTCATGAAAGGAATCTTCAAGTGATAGTGAGTGAGTTGTTTGAGATTGCAGCTGAGGGTGCAATACCCAGTCTTAAAGGAAATTAGCAAAGTAGTAAATGTGCAAGAAAATCAAGTCGTACACAACAAACAGTTCACAATGTTATCTTGCATAATGCCTTGAGTTTGAAGACAAAAATCTCATTGTATCTTCATGAAAGTGGTGACCTTAATGGTTAATCACTGGCAACCATGATTTTAAAACATGCTATTGTGCTTATGGTGACAACATTTTAAGCAAGGCAGTGAGTGGTGGTTTGGAACAATGGCAAGTATGAAAGACTTGTTTTATATGCATACTATGTAGTCTAGCTTAAGACACCATTCTTAGAAGAGATTGAAGGTGGATTATGGAACTCAAGGGTTACCATGAAAAGAATTAAAGCAAAGACTGGGATCTATTTAAAAGCCATGGTCATGAAGATGTTAAAGATGTCACATGCAATACCCTAGTACAGCTAGAGTAATGAATACTATGCCAAACAGGATAGTGTGTTGGGGCATATTTAGGAGATCTCCACATTATCTAATACAGGGAAATACATCATTTATTTTATTTTTTTAATTAAAAGAAATCATTCTAAACCCTATATAGGATACATTGATACTTCAAAATCCTCTGAAGGAATTTGAGATTATGCAAATATATGTGAAGTAAATACCTAGATTACAAATAGTAGTGGGAACAATGTAAGGTTTGTTGAGCAGAATAGGAATGAGATAAGCAGCAATGAATCCTATGCCTCCTTTCATGCAAATCTCCTCACTGTTTTTTGTCATTATTTACGGAAACACTTCTCCATTTTGGCGGTCTATGCTTGAAAATAATGTTTTGATGAAGGTTTTAGAGTATGTTTATGAAAATGAAAACTCCATTCTAGTGGGCTATGCCTAAAAATAAGATTTTGACAAAAGTTTTAGGGTATGTTTATTAAATTTTTAAAGTATTTTGGCGGGCTATATTCTTGATTCCTTAAATGATTTATTCAAATGGATTGTGACTAAATAAATGACTAACTATTTAGTCATTTTTATTTGTGTGACTAAATAATTTTTAATCAATGACCAAACTAGTAATTTATTTACTCATTTATAGCTGAGTTGCAAAAAATGAGTAGAATTTAGTCATTTTTAGTTGTTGTGACTAAAATTTTGTCACCTAGTCATTTATTTTCCAAATTCTACTAGTGTGTGCTTCCTTGTGCGATTAGGGCTCTCTTAATGTTGAGGGCCCTAGGGATAAGCTCATCATAAGAAGTGATACATTACATCTTTAACTAAAAGGATAAATCCATATTAACATTAGCAATGGTGATTCCGACTTGTTGCTCCTTAGGAATGGGTCACTTGCTCTTACTAGCTCGCTACCTCCATCGTTGTAGGAAGTTTGTGATCAAGTTCAATATTATGATTTTAGGAGTTTTAACAGTTGGAAATTATAGTAAAATCATAATTTAATAAATTTTGGAATTAGCATTTTAAAGTGTTTTTTTGGGGTCATTAACTTCAAACTATCTTCTCTTTTGCATGGGTGGTTGCATGCAAAAAAAATTTGGTGTAAAATATCAGAATTATTAGATTTTGTTACTTGTCTATGACTAAAAATTATTAGAGTGTGAGTTTGATATTTTTTGAAGATCTAAATAGTCAAGCTTGGTAAAGAAAAATCATGTCAGATAATATTAGTCCATAACAAAATGAAGAGACACTTGATAGATTGTGGGCTAGATTCAAAAGAAAAGGTGATGGGAAATGTTATTGTCCTTGCAATAATTGCAAGGGCTTAAAGACGAGACAACTTTTAATCACAACAGCTAAGAAACATTGTAGGCAGCAGGGTCACGCTGAAGGGGGGCATGATTATCATCCATTGGTAAGTTGTTCATTAATTATATGTGTTTTTATTGATTGAATTTGTAAATATTTAGATTGTTTTAACATTTCATATATATATATAATCACTTGATCATGATCATGGTTTATTTGTGTTTATCATTATTATAAAGGTGGGGCGCCCTAGGGCAGATGATATAGATTATCACAACCCAGAGAATGTGGTTTTGTAAGCGGACGAACATGGAGTTGTGAATATCGAAGTTGAAGTTAATGATCCTATGGAAGAAGATGATCGTGCGCCAGAAAACATAGTTGAAGATGATGGTACAAATACATTGATCCATGACACATTTAGTGGTAGAGCTAATCATGATGATCGAGATGACTTTGATGATGCTCATGATTTACCTGTACTTGAGAAGGCATATGAGCCCCTTTATGAAGGCTCCCAAACAACTCTTCTCTCTGTTGTATTGTTGTTGTTGAACTTGAAGGTTATGAATGGTTTATCAAACATAGCAATCTCACGGATGTTAAGGTATGTCATATATGTCATATTTTTTCATCTATTTTAATTGTTGTTAGTTCATCACTAGTAAATAAAGGATGAAATATGTACCATTAATATTCTTTAAATTAACAAATTATTTTTTGTTATAGATTGATTGGTAAATTTTTGTTACCACCATCAAATATTTTACCTCGCTCATACCGAGATTTATCTGCCATTATGAAAGATATCATAATGGAGTATCAAGCAATAGATGCATGTCCCAATGATCATATTATATATCATAAACAACAAGAATTTGCAATAGAATGCCCAGAATGTCATATCAGTAGATATCGAACATATCAACTAACAAAAAAGGTGCCTCACAAGGTTCTTCGTTATATTCCCATTATTCTACGTATGCAACGATTATTTAGGTGTGAAATTTTAGTGCAATTTATGGATTACCATGCACATAATAGAAGTGGAGATGACATTCTTCAAATTCCTATGGATGGTTCTGCATTTAGGGACATGAAGGAAAAATGGCCACACTTTAAAGAAGAACCTCGTAATCTCAGGCTTTCATTGGGAGCGGACGATGTCAATCCATTTGGAGAGCTAAGATCTATTTACTCAGTGTGGCCTATTTTTTTTATCAACAATAACATTCCTCCATGGATGTCAATAAAGAGGGAGCACATAATGTTGTGAATGATTGTTCCAAATATTTGTTTACATCAATTTTCTTTAATGTAGTAGCATCTCATTTGTCTTATTTGTTGCATAATGACATATTTTTTTCATTCAATAGTCATGTACATTAATTTATATATATTGCAGTAAAATGGTTATAATAATTATGTAATGTTTATGTTCATTCAACTAGGTAAGTACCAAGTTAAAGATATGAATGTATATATCGAGCCTCTTATCGACGAGTTACTAAATTTATGGAATGGCGTCACTATGTATGACGTCTCTAGACCAATAGGACAAAGAGAATTTCAATTCCATGAAATTCTTGTATGGACAATTCATGATGCCCCAGGGCTAACACATTTTTGTGGTATGTTATAATGTTCCACTGCACTTTAACAATATTTAATTTGATGAAGTAGATACCATGCATGTTTTTAAAATAATCTATTCACTATATATAATTATAAAAATTGACATATTTAATCCAATTATATATGATCTTGTAGGTCTTCAAACAAAGGGAAAATTTGCATGCCCAATTTATGGTCCAAAGATGAAATATCGCCATTCAACAAGTTTAGGAAAGTAGGTGTTTGATGAGTATAGGCACTTCCTCCATAGAAATCATAAGTATCAAACTACTAAAAAAAATATTTTCAATGGGAAAGAGGAGACTACATCAAAACCATGAACAATGACACCTCGCCTATGGAAGTTGGACTATAATAGAATTAATCACCAAGGTTATACATCAGATCAAATTGTTTATCTATCATATATGATATGTTTTGAATTTATATTTTTATATTGTGTTGTGTTTACTTATGTTGTAATTGACAATGATTTTCGTTGTTAATTTGTTTAACTTATATGCTTCATGAAGGTCATCAAGGCATTAATGGTTGAATTTCATAGGGACTGAAAAGTTATCCTAGACAATTTAGTAAGTTGCCCTACTATGAGCTGCTACAAATTGTGCATTTGTTTGATACAATGCATATCGGAAAGAATATAACATAAACGTTATAGAAAATATTGGATGGAAGGCATGACAAAGAAAAAATTGTCAAAATTTGTAGTGACATTCAAGAATCCAATCATGCAATGAAAAATGCCATTCAATTAAATAGTGATGGAGACCAAATTAATATAAGTGCCCTTCCTTGGTTATTATTAGAGTAGCAAAGCAATGTTATAAAAGAAGTCATACGAAAAAATTGATTTCCCACAGGATTTGTTGTGAACATAAACAATATAATAACAAAGAAAGGTGAAATTGGGTTAGGGATGAAAACACATGATTGGCATACCTTCATTAAGGTAATTATCTTGGTATATTATATACACTTGTATAATGCATGTACTTTTCAGTGTATTATGTTTACTACTTTTGGAAAATAAATGAAAAGATCATTTTATAATTGTTGCAGTACGTTCTATCTCTATCTCTCCTGGACAACTTTGACAACAATGTCAAGCAAGTTATATATGATCTTGGAAAATACATGAGGTAAGTAATGCGATATTTGTTCAATTCGTTGTATACATCTTATAATTTCCATTTGTTTTACTTGTTATGTAATATACTGTATATTTTTGTTAAATCTCGTTAATATATTTGCACCTTGAATCACTTGTAGATGGCTGTCATCTAAAGAAATCCATAAAGAAGATATAAATTATTGGAAGAGAAAAATTCCTCGTCTAATGTGTGAAATGCAAAAGTGTCTACCTTCAACATTTTTCAATACACAAGAACACTACCTCATACACCAAGTTGAGGAGATTGAATTGTGTGGATCTGTACACACAAGGTCAATGTGGATGGTTGAGAGGCACTTGAAATTTTTGAAGGCTTTGGTTAGACAAAGAACACATCCTGAGGGTTCTATGGTGGAGGGATATATGGTATACCAGACCATGGTATACATTAGTGAATATCTTCCTAAGTTTGCAGGAAAGATCCATGTAGATCACATTTGGGATCCCAACTCCATTAACAAATGTGAAGGGGAATACCTGATGGGGAAAGGTAGATTGAGGAAAGTGAAAGGTAATTATAGATGGTCATGGAGATTAATTGGAATACATTTTACATATGGTTTTTATGTATATTGTACTTATTTAATTTTTAAAATTTAATATACATCAATTATAAATTAAGGTCATATACTGTAGATTTAACTAATTATACGGCCGTTTGTGAATTTCAAATTTTTTGATTGGTCAGAGTGGGATGCACTATATTTGTACATCGCCAACAATCTTGATTGGATGATGGTATGGATTGAACGATGTCAACAATTTGGTCACGATTAACATGGGAAGGTGTGGCTTCATTGGTTAAAGAAGCTCATCGTAATGGAGATTCCAATGTTACACAAAGGGAAATTGATTTAGCATATGGTTTAAGAGATAAACAGGTACGTATAAATATATTAATCACCCATATTATTTAATTATTTTCAATTATATTGATGTATATATATGTTGAGATTGTTTTCTTTGCATACATTCGGCCAAGAATAAATATATTTATCAACTAATGATATTGCAATAATTTTTACATGTTTGACATATTTCAGGTGAAACACCACAAAGCTATGTGGTGCAATGGTCGTAAATTTCGAATCAAAATGTTGGATGACATGAAGAAAATTTGTGATTCTGGTATAACTGCAGTCTTTCAGGTGACTAATGTTTCATCTAGAAGCGACATACATCTAGAAGTCTCAAAAAATCGATACAATGGGATTTTGGATGATATACTTGAGTGTGACTTTAAGTCCTTCAAATTAATTTTGTTCTTCATCCTATGGTACAAGCTACGATTGAATGAAAATAATCCTGAGATAACTATTATTGAACATGATAATGGATTTAACATGGTTAATACAAGGTTGATCGAGCGAGCTAGAAATGAGCCATATGTTCTTCTAAGCCAATGTGAGTAGGTATTTTACTCAAAGGTTTCAAGTAAACTGGGTTGGTCATTTGTTGTTAGAAATGATCCAAGAGGAAGGCCGGTAAACTATAATGTGGTGGAAGAAGAAGATACCAAAAAACTAGAAGATGATGTAGATGATGATCAAGATCAACAATTAGTTGATGATGTCCCTGACGAAGATGTCGAAGAGGAGGAACTAGATCATGATGATGTAAGAGTTAATGTTCATGAAGATGATATCCATGTGGATGATGACATTATCGAAACCGATATTGATGATGATGATGATGATATGACCAATCCTTACAATGTCGAATCTAGATCGGATGATACAGAAAAAGTTGGATGAAGAAGAAGATCAATGACATTGAAATGTATAAGTTATGTGATTATATTATCTATTTGATATTAATTTCTTGATAGAATTTTATTTGACTTATGTGGTTACATAATTAATTCATGATTTTTTTAATTTTTATGCCATTACGTAATTAATTTAATGATGTACTTTTTAATGTTTGAAAGGTCAAAAAATTAAAACATTTCAATAGTGATGTTAACAACCTTGAAATTAGTGTGTTTTATGTTTCATGTGATCATAAAAGATTAAAAAGTTAGTTGTAGAGGTGGTTTTTTAGTGGTTGACATGTAAAGGCCTTTAAAATTCATAAAGTGATCATTGTAATGGTTGTTGATGGTTGAGGATTTAAAATACAAGCTCTTGACATTCAAAAATCTGTGTTTTTCTTCAAAATTTATGTATTTTTCCTGTTACACAGCACTGTACGGTCACATGCAGCCATATTTTGATGTGAAATCAATTCTAGGTCATGAAGATATGTGTTATCTTTGATTTGAATCTAATTTTAGGGCTTAAAGCATTGATTTGAGTTACAAAGCTTCATTTCTTTACATACAGCCCGCTTACCGTGTTTTTGAGGGTTTTGTAGTCAAAACATGATATAAAGGGGCTCTTACACTTTTTGTGATTACTGTAGCTTGTGTAAGAGGCCCCATTGATATTTTTGTAATTGTAGGATGCATGAATAGGGCGTAGGATGAGAAAAAAAAAGGTATAGTTGTTGTCCTCAAGAGTTTTGTGAAGAAAAGCATGCGAAATGAGAGGTTCAAGCCTAGGTTTCAACAAAACATGTATGGAAGATCTGATTTTATGAATTTTTATCCATGCGCAGACCTAATGGGTTGTTTCTGAACACTGAATATAAATGATACACACACACACACACACACACACACATATATATATATGTATGTATGTATGTATGTATGTATGTATGTATGTATATGTATTTTTAAATGTAAATGTAAATGTAATTACTGGATGCTCTCCTAGAACAATAAATGCAACATATCATTAAAGAAATTTATATCTATGTACATAAATGTCTATTTCTAAATGCAAGTGTAAATGCAAAGAGCATATGGTTTTGTGGTGTTATAGATACAACATATTCATAAATTAATGTAATTGAAATTCTAAGGTCTTCAACACATATAATATGAAATCGATCAAACTATTAAACTACATGAGAAATAAATGAAAACAATAAATTCATATGTATGTGTATTTGTAAATGTAAGTGTAAAATAAATAAGAATAATGAAAATTATAAAAGAATACAATGAAAGGTTTAGAGTTTAGAGTGGGAGAGAGATAGATGGTAGAGGGTTTAAGGGTTTAGAGTTTAAGGGTTAATGGTTTAGGGTTTAGAGTTAAAGGTAGAAGGTGTTGGTTTTTTTTTACACTGTAACTAGGTTGGTCTTCTAATCTACCTATGGGATTGCCAATTCCAATCAAGGGCAACTCGAAGAACCTGGACCAACTGATGAGGACTTTAAAAAGCCTCCTACACTTTGGGCTCTGCAAGACCCGGGAGGGTGATCCCTTAATGTGTTTACAACCTCTGCACCAATATCATAAACAACATTAACACATAACAGATAATCCCATTGAATAGCTCAACACAGTAGGATAATATCGAATAAAATTGGTTGTTCACCGATAATATCAACTATGTGGAGCATGAGATAACTACACCACAATCCATAGTAAAATATAGTCATTAATTTGCAATTTGTAGCAAGCTCTAGGAAAAGAAAAACAATTATTGAACTACACAAATAAGTACAACTTAGATCAGTGCCATATATCCATTGTAGGAGTCAAATTCATAAGCATCTAAAGGTTTATGACAGATTTAATATATAACATATAATTTATAAGATCCTTGACAATATTGCATTACAATTTCATGAGTATGCATTCTCACCCAATAATACTTATCAAATCCTTATACATAACATATCTGCCTATAATCTTATTCAAGCATTTTAATTAATTCCTTGAATTAAAGCTAAAATAAGGATTATACACACCACAACAGTGAGATGAATGAAACAACCCTTACTCATCTTCTTCAAAATTCAGATATGCATGTACAAGGGAGAGACATGAGTTTGAATTTATCATTTCAACTCAAATACTAGTACTGTTATACAACATTAAATCCCCATGAATTCAAAACCGATTACAGAATAACTCAGAACCTAAATTTTATTTCTCTCTAAAACCATCGGACTTGACAATTTTCTCTACAACTTCACCTAGACTCGACCAAAAATTATCTAACTTGCTAACCCGTACTTCTAGCCTTGAAATCCTTCTTATAGAAAATGAAGGAGCAAACAAGCATTGGGCCAAAAAGTACACATGTCACCAACCAATTGGAACACCTGGTGATATTCCAAAAATTGTTACAACAACCATCACCTTGGAGAATATTCTTGTTCATCATGTCAGCTGAGAAAAGTTGATCTAACAACAAAAAATCACAAGAAACCCACATCGAGAATGTCATCAAAGGGAAACTGGAAACCATTGTAACCGCAACATCCGATTTACCACCTATTTGTAGTCCATTCCTTTTACTCTTCCTCAATCAAATATTTTGTTACCCATTTCTAGTATTCTTCATCATTCAGCTAGTCAAAATTAATCACCTCATTCACCTTGGTATTATAAGGTGTGTATTTTACCACTACCTGATTTGCATCTCTTTCAAAAGCTTCCAAAAATGAGCAGGTACTAATGATTTTATCCATACAGCTCACCAACAAGTCATAATCTGACTCATCACAAATTAATTTAATTTGATCATTGATGACTTCACTTGCTTGATCCTACCACTGTTGGAGTGACCTTATTTTCCCTTGCTCATCAATTATATCTGGTAACAATGTGTTACCCCAATCATTAAAATTCTTCACTAATTCCCTGATCTTCCTACTCAAATCATCTGGTAGGGTTTGAAAACCTTGCAATTATTTAACCAACACTTGAGTAGGCTTTAATGATTGCGGCCTATTATTTGTATCAAACCTTAAATCCTTATACATGACATCCAAATCACTGGCCCTAGGGATCCAATTTTCAATCAATGGTATCACTACTTCCTGATCCCTATCAATATTCTTTATTGTATATAACAACATAGAATATAAAGAATGTATAGATAGCAATTTACTATCAACCTTTTCATTTAAATACCTCAAGACAATAGTAACAATCTCCTTTTGCTTTGAAAGAGATCCCTCCTCACTTACCTTCAATGATGTCTGCAATTCATCAATTCTTTGCAAGAGCTGCTTCTTTGTAGGATCAACAGAGCACTCTATTTATTCATCAATTTGTTCTAAAGGAGGGGTGAGAGAAAGATTCTGATTGGGAGACCTTGGTGTGGAAACAATTGGAGAAGCAGGAGGCACTTACCCTGCTGTGGAAGGTAATGTACTGGTCCCTGGAGCACTTGATGTCTCCCCAATCTGTTTATACCTAAACCTTTCCACCTCAGTCTACAACTCAACATTCCTCTATTGCATCTTGCTATATTCCTCAATCAAAAGGTTATACTTCTCCATTAGGCTCTTCTTTTCAGCCTCCTCCCTTTCAGCAGTCTTTTGGGCCAATTTGGCCACATTCACAGTCAAATTAGTGGCCTCAGTGGTTGAGGTCTCTGAATCTCTCTTTATTATTAATCCTCCTCTGAAATTTGGATTAATATATGTAACATTTGGCTTTCTTCCTTGAGGGGCTAATTCTCAAATTGTCAAAGTTTCATATTCCTCACTGAAGGCAGAATCTTGCAATGTTGCCTTGACTTCTTCTTCAGAGTCTTGCAAAGGATGTTTGGAATTTAAAATAGCATTAAATGCTACAACATCTGCAATGTCCCATTCAAGCAGAATCAACACAACAGCCTGACTCACCAGTCTTCTTCCCTCTTCAGGAGTGATGTTCTTAAATTCCTCCATTAATTCAGCTTTTACCTCCTCATCATTATCCTGGTCTGACCTGTCAGGCCTTAGTTCTCTTCTCTTCTTACATTTCTCTTGATATTCTTCAAATATCATCTTCCATACCAATTGCAAGCATACATGATTTTTTACAAATGTATTGTCATCTAGAAACTCCTTACATGCTTTCATTCTTGCATCTTGTACACTTTTCCTTTCATATCTAAATCAGATAGAACCAATTCAACTAGCCTAGGAGGGGAAGGCATACCAACCTGCATGTCTTGATTGGTAACAATAATTTCATCAATCAGATCCTCCTATGGTTGATCAATTATTTTTCTTTTAGGGCTTGGCTCGGATGGTAGTGATGAGGGACTTTCTTCTGGTGATGATTCTAAATCAATGATTTTAATTTCCCCAGGAACTTTGAATTTTGGACCTAGTTGTGAAGGAAACTTCATTATTTTCTTTCCTTTTTTTCCCACTTCCTCTTCATCACTGCTATCATCCTTTTTCCTCCTATAAAGAGGCCACCTTTTTGTAGGTTGGTATGTTGGCCTTGTTTCAACTGGCCTGGCACCTTGTTCCTATACACCCAGACTCAATTCTAAATCTATCTTTTTGGTCCTCAATGTGCCCATAATTTCCTTGAAGTTCTCCATTAGAAAGACAATCTTCTTATGGTATGGATTGAACTCCAACAATGGATTATACTTTGGATCCATCTTATGCACAATATCTAATAGCTTATCATAAGCTATCCATTTCTCCTTGTTCAACTCCTACCTATTTAGATCAAATTCATTTCTGATCAAATCCTCAGGAAAGTTGAACTCATGCACAAATTTTTCAGCCTTTATTATTTGTTTGAAAAGGGCAGAGAAACCCTCAGGATCATGTTGCCACTTTGGACCACCCCTCAAATGGTAATCATCAAAGAATTTTTCAAAATGCATCCAGCCTCCTTTTGAAAAGGAAAAATCAGACACCACTGTATAATCAGGGAAAAATTCCCTTACCCCTCCCTATGAGGTTTTCCTCATGGATACAACCCATTTGCCACATAACTTCTGCAAACCCCACTCTTGGTGGCACATTGTATGGCAGTATATGGGGGGTTCCTTGAAAACCGTATACTCACAAAACAATGCTGACTGGGTATGGGATAATGTCACCCCAGTTATGGAAAACTTTCAATTCTGGCTTCCTCCCTTTTGGCCTGAGAAAATCATGCAATTCCTTAGGGATCCTAAGTACATTCACCATCAGTCTAGCCCTCAATCTAGAAGAAAAGCAATTATCAAATTGCACATAACTAGTGCTTTCCTTATTGCAAGATAAATCTGCAGCCCATAACTGTACTGGAAATCTTTCTCCATCAACCGATTGCCTTAATTCCATCTTTTGAAAGAAAAAGTCAGCATTCTTGAACAAGAACATATGAATTAGCATAGAATACCATAAGAATTAAGTGTCAGTATCATTTTTCTACAACTTTGACAACCCTTCATGTATCCTCTCAGCCAAGAAAGAAGCAAAGTCATATGTCACAGAGAAGTTAGGGTGTTGTATTTGCACCCCTATGAACATGTATACAATAGGCATCACCGCACCAGGACTGAAACCCAAAATCTAACACAATGAATAGAAAGTGGCCAAGAAATGATTTGCAAAACAGTTTAATTTGAAAGGTTCCTGGTCACTGGGGCTGATATGAAATCGTGAACCTCCTGCCCTAGCCAAATGAGGTGGAAGCAACTTAGCTCTAAAAAGAGACTTCAACTTTGCATATTCCTACTTCATTTCCTCAAGATTGATAGGAACCAAGTCTTCACTCAGTTCACTCAAGTCAAAAATCTGTTGGACCTCTTCTTTATTAACACTCAATAGAACCTTTCCATCATTATCCTTGATTACCCGTGTGACAGGGTCATATCTTGCAGCCACTGCCCTAAGTAAGTCTATGTTAGGGAATACATTTGGGACCACCAGCTTTCCCAAATCATACATCCAACTGTTTGAAAAGGGGTGAGGAAAATTCCTCTGTCCATACCATAATCTGAACATTTCCAAGCCTGTGAGAGGAACCCTAGCATCAGCAATGTTAGAGCAATTATATACTAACCCTTCCCCCAGGATTTTCCCTCGCATTAGAACCAATCCCTTCTTCCGATCATTCATTGAGTAGGGAAATTGATCTAGGAAATCATCGTACAGGTTTCTTTTTAAATAGTCAACTTGGCTAGAATGTTGCTTTGGCAGTGCCATGTTGGACAAACTAGGGTCTTTTAACAATTTCACACTTCGAATAGCTAGGACTAACTAGAGATAGGAAATTAAAGAACAAAACACTGCAATTTCTCACAACTATAATTAAACTATAGCCCTAACACGTTTATCAACAAGCTCAATGACAAGCACAACAAATATTTTCCCAAATTGAACTGTAGAATGACCGGGAAGCCCAGAAATTAACTTACGACTTTGTTTGCAGAAGTCCCAAATTCTGGCTACAGAGATTCACAACTTCACTTTCAGCTCTGAAACTACTCCGCAAAATACTTGAATTCTTTGTGATACAAATAAAATAGGAGAATTGATTTTATCTCAATCAAATCATTCCAGCAAATGTCTCATCAACCATTAAAGCTCACTTGTGTGCTGCAGGAACGACTCCAACCATATTTGATGCAGATTTAAATTTTAGCCATCCACGTGGTGGTCACCCACAATATCACAATCAATAAAGATCCTACAAATTTGGATCACGCGATGGTGGGAAACCGTAGATCTTGAGCATTCGTGATCTTGTTCCTTCAACATAGTCGCCAGCCTTATTATTAACCGTCGAGCAGCTTTTTCATCAAGATTATAACATATCCACTTATTTAAAACATGTGCACCTCAAGAACACTTTATTAACCTTCCTTTTAATGTATTAAGGCCAAATTAATTTACCACAGTATTTCCTTCATTCCTTCGGCTTCATCAAATGAGACATGTGGCACCCGCCCTTGATATCTCAATCAGTAAAAACCTTGCAACTTTTGATCACGCGATGGCAGGCAACTGTTAAGATCTGATGACAATTGATCAACAGTCAACCAAACTTATCACCTTCGGCCTCACCAGATAGGACACGTAGCACTCGCCCATGATATCACGATCAACCAAAGTGGTGTGGTGGGGTCATCATGGGATGGCGGGGAGCGGCTGAGATCAAACGATAGTTGATCAACGGTCACGCGAACTTCATCCTTCTGCAAAACAAAACATTTATTAAAAGGACAAGGGGACATCACTAGGCGGATGGTAAATAACGACATAAGTTGTTTTTAAATGATGAAACACAGGGCCAACCAAGACTTAGGAAAATAAAACCCTGCAGAGGAAATGAAATATTAAAACAAAGGGACTCAGCCTAGACAGAATGATAGGACATAAGTTATTTTCAAAACCCCTCAAAAAGTAAAATCGAAATAGATCCCAACCAAGGCGTAAAATAAACACAAGGGTTTTATATGAAAATAAATCTAAAACCACCAACCCCAAGGAAAATTTTGACACCATGATAGACCAGTAACACCAGGCAGGGTAGGAATGGAACATAAGGAGCAAAAATATAAAGTTCCATTAGAGGGGAGAGAGATAGAGGGAGTGAGTGAGAGAGAGAGACCTGAGAGAGGGAGAGGGGGTAGGAGGGAGAGTCTTGAGAGAGAGAGAGAGGAGGGAGGGAGAGAGATAGAGAGGATTTAAGGGCTAAGGGTAGAGGCCAAGGGTAGAGTGGAGAGACCTCTAGGAGGAGAGAGAGAGAGAGGGGGGAGGGAGTAATGGGAGAGAGATAGAGGGTAGATGGTTTAAGGGTTTAGAGTTTAAGGGTTAAGGGTTTGGCTACTAGGGTTAAGGTAGAGGGAGAGAGATAGAGAGAGTGAGTAAGAGAGAGACTTGAGAGAGGAGAGGGGTAGGAGGAGAGACCTTGACAGAGAGAGAGCCGGCAGAGGGTAGAGGGTAGAGGGTTTAAGGGTTTGGGGCTCTAAGGCCAAGGGTTTAGGGTTATGGGCAGAGGGGAGAGAGATAGAGGATTTAGTGAGAGAGAGAGTGGAGGAGGGAGAGATAGAGAGCACGTGAGAGGGTTAAGGTAGAGCAGTAGAGGGTGGTAGCTGCAGAGGATTACATGTAGAAGGTAGAGGAGGGAGATAAGAGGAGTGAGAGAGAGAGAGAGACCTAAGAGAGGGAGAGAATGGGTAGGAGGGGTGAGACTTGAGAGAGAGAGAGGGGAAAGAGGGAGGGAGTGGAGAGAGATAAGGGGTAGAGGTTGCTCATAGAGGGTAGAGGGTCAAGGGCTCTAGAGCTTCTAAGGGTTAAGGGTTTGGGGTTTGTGGGTTAAGGGTTTAGGCCTAGGGCTTAAGGGCAGAGGGAGACATGTACAGAGGGAGGGAGTGAGAGATAGAGAGAGACCCAAGAGAGGGAGAGGGGGTAGGAGGGAGAGACTTGAGAGAGAGAGAGACGGGGGTAGAGGGTAGAGGGTTTAATGGTTTGGAGTTTAAGGGTTAAGGGTTTAGGGTTTAGGGTTATGGGTTATGGGTAGAGGGGAGAGAGATAGAGGGTAGAGGGTATAAGGTAGAGGGTTAAGGGTAGAGGGGACAAATATAGGAGTGAGTGAGAGACAAAGAAACCTGAGAGAAGGAGAGGCAGTAGGAGGGTGAGTCTTGATAGAGAGGGAGGGAGGGAAGGATTACTAGGAGAGAGATAGAGGGTAGAGGGTTTAGAGTTTAAGGGTTAAGGATATAAGGTTTAGGGTTAAGCGTAGAGGGGAGAGAGATAGAGAGATTGAGTGAGAGAGAGAGAGAGAGACCTAAGAGAGGGAGAGGGGGTAGGAGGGAGAGACTTGAGAGAGAGGGTAGAGGGTAGAGGGTAAATGGTTTAAGGTTAAGGGTTTAGGGTTATGGGTAGAGGGAGGAGGAGGGAGAGAAAGACCTAAGAGAGGGAGAGAAGGGGTGAGGAGAGACTTGAGATAGAGTGAGTGAGTGAGAGAGAGACCCTGAGAGGGAGTGGTCCTAGGGAGGGAGAGACTTGAGAGAGAGAGAGATAAAGGAAGGGAGGGTTAAGGGTAGAGGGTAGAGGGTTTAAGGGTTTAGGGTTTAGGGTTTAGCATTAAGGGGAGAGAGATAGAGGGAGTGAGTGAGTGACCCATTTACATATTATTCTTTTATTCTCCCTAAATTAAATATTTATTTACCCATTTACCGAAGCAAAATGACCCAAGAATTTAATAGAATGGACTACTCATATAATACCTTGCATTATGGAGCTCAATTCTCTGATATATTACTACTTATCAAATCTTTTGTAAATAATTGTAAACTTATGACTCCATTTAAGCATTTAATTGATTTTCTTGAATGAAAGCAAAAACATAGACACACAATTGAACAAATTCTCAAAAGAAGAATGACAACATCATTAACATTTCATTCAAAATTCACTCAAATCCACATAAGGAGAGAAAATATATTAGAATTATACGTTTATTCATGCTTATAAGTCATATCTACATACAATTTAAGATAATTTGCATATATTCATCCAAAACTCAAAACAGGCTATCTATTCTATTCCTATCTTTCTACCCATTTATTCAACTCAAAACCTAGCTAGAGCTTTCATTAGTTCTCTCCCTACAAATGAGCCTTGAATTCCATTTTATATGACAAGGGAGCAACAAGCTTTGGTCTCAAATGTAATTTCACCACAAATTTTCATTTGAACAAAATCTCCATTGCATTTGACTTTCATTTCAAAACTTCCCACACGTTGAATCTGCAAAACATAGTGTAACTAGGGAAAGATAAAGTTGTAACTACCATCAGAAAAGGGAATGCAAATTGTCATCAAAATCCCCTTTGTCGCTATCCTCACAAAAAAACCAGGCAATCAAATTTCCATGAAGGCACACAATCGACATCAAAATGTGCCACACACACAGAACCAACACCACCAACAACAACAACATCATCAACACAAAATTTTACATCCCACACAACAACTTCTTATTTACCCACCACCTTGCCCTTACCAACACTCAAACCCCGGTATACATGCCCACTTCTAGTTGTTGCTAGAGGAGGAGAGGAAACCTCAGCCTCCTCTTCTTTCTTGTCCTTTCCCAATACGGTTCTAGCCTATCTGCTTGGGGTTTTAACCACCAATGGCATCATAGATATCACTTCCTCATCAAATGGGAAAACCGTGATGGAAGCGAGCTAAATACCGATAGTAGTCAGAGTCGGTCTTGGTTACACCATCAGAAGTTTTGCTCGTAAGTTCAATGGGCGAGTGTTGGCATCCAAAGGAGCCATGCCCATACCTTATTTTCCTACCGACACTAGTAATAGAGCACATCAACTTCTTGCCTTTGTCATCTACCAGTTGAGCATCAACATCTAAGAATTGCAACCTTCTACTACATCTAGTGGGCACAAGCCTGGGCTTATCAACCAAAGCACCTTCCTGAATAGCAGGACCGAGCTTTTGTGAGCTCAAACGAATAGACCTCCTTACTAACTTACTCATTTTCTCTTGTCATACAAGCACTCAAACTTGATTAGACTCAACCCAGAAAGTGCTCTAACTACTACAAGAATGACACAATTAGTAGTTAATTCCTCTTGTATTTATTGTGCAAGGTAATGGCAACCTTCATCAATGCTTAGAAAAATGCATGTGCAAACATGGCAATTTGGTGGCATATGTATTGTCACCATTTAACTTGAGTTGCATGAGAATCCACAGATCACCCTTCATGATTGCCAACAACAACATCTTCACACAGATTGAGATCGACGTGACTACACAAGCAAGGAATAATTCATTAATGCTTCACTAGTTGTACGATAAAATGACCACCATGTGCCATTTTCCAACTTTGAATACTGCATGTTGATCTCCTAAAGAGTTGGCAGATCAAACGGTTTATCTCAGGCTAACTCGGTTTGACATCCAACAAAGCATTGTTGACCTTCCTCATGACCAATAACATCAATCCATCTCGGAAACCAACTACCATGTCGGTAGGTCCTATGCACTTTGCAAACTAAACGGCTGGAGCTATGCATCATAATCTTGTTGACCTCCCAGCTTTTAACCAACCTTCATCTTCCTCCTATGAGCTAGCAGGGAATGACAGAGATTTACATTAGCTTTTGACCTTGGTTGTCAATCTAAAACCACGGGTTATGAGCTGAATAGTGGAGATTGGGCCCCACATTCTATAATGGACACACATCTTCCTTTTTCTGACCTCATACCAAATAATAGGCTGACACCTTAGGTCTACGACTTGGTGGGGTACGATCGAGATCTTCTCCCATATATTCGAATCTAAAAAACCTACACATTGCATGGTTAGTATTTAATAAAAGTATTTGGCTAAGCCGTTGATGACATGACCACTGGGGTTAATGGCTTAGGCTTACGTCACTAGATTAAAATTAAAACCCAACTTTAGGAGAAGACATAATGCGGTGGGAAAATAATGACTAGTTCTTCAGGCTAATGGGGCCGGTGAACTAACATGCTGAATGGCTCAATAGGTGACTTAAGGGGTCCATGACTAACCAAGCAGGTCAACCTCAAATTATAACATTTGCGTGATCTAGGGAATAAAACCCTACTAATTCATGGGGACAAGGGTTTCAAAATGGAGACCCAGGTCAAGTGGCAGAGAGAAAATTCCTCAAAATTTTAGACTTGAGATAGAGTGACTGAGTGAGTGAGAGAGAGAGAGTGACCTAAGAGAGGGAGTGGTGCTAGGAGGGAGAGACTTGATAGAGAGAGAGGGAGGGAGTGGGAGAGAGATAGAGGGAGATAGGGTTAAGGGTAGAGGGTAGAGGTTTTAAGGGTTTAGGGTTATGGGTAGAGGGAGAGAGATAGAGGGATTCAATGAGAGAGAGAGGGAGGGAGTGGGGGAGAGATAGAGAGTTTAAGGGTTTAGATTTTAAGGGTTAAGGGTTTAAGGTTAAGGGTTAAGGGTTTAGGGTTTAGGGTTTAAGGGTAGAGGGGAGACACATAGTGAGAGATAGATAAAGACCTAAGAGAGGGAGAGGGGGTAGGAGGGAGAGACTTGAGAGAGAGAGGGTATAGGGTAGAGGGTTTAAGGGTTAAGGGTTTAGGGTTTAGGGTTATGGGTAGAGGGGAGAGAGATAGAGGGATTCATTCAAAGAAAAAACCCAAACCTTAGGATTTTCCCAATACCATAAAATACTAGTAACATAAGACAAGACAGGAAAGGAACATAAGACAAGACAAGAAAGGACAGATTCAAAAGATGCAACATACTGTGTTGATATGTCCTTCAATCTTCTTAAGAAGATCCATGATCTGTTTATAAAGGAATTGACTTCATAGATGCATCAAGTTCAATTATGCATATTTTAAACAATGAGGAAGCATTTCAAGTTGTTTTCAAGCCCCTCTCACCATAACCCTATTGGACAGTCACACATCACATAGGAACATGAGTTGTTAGGTCACCCACATATGTGACAGGTGGTTTTCCAATAAAGATAAAATGAGGAGACTATGTGTATTTATTATACATAACAAAAGAAGAGAAATGGTTGAATCAAGGTCATGATACAAGCATAAGGACACCACCTTTGCAAGAGCTACAAGAGGCAAAGGGGATTGATATTATTCATTCATGGGTGCACTGGTGAAAGTGAATGCAATAGGTAAAGGTCATTGTCATTGATAAGGAAAACCAACAATGAATGCTACAATGGTCTCATGAAGCACAACAACAAAAACAAAATCTAAAGTTGCACAAGGCTCTATTCAAGGCCTTCACAATCAAACATTAGGTGAACAAGTTGCCAGATAACATTCAATGCATGATGTTTTAAGGAAAGGCATAAAAGGAAAAGACATTCAAGAAACATCAACTCTAGTTGACACAGATAATATGCCTATTGAAAACATGTCATTACAAGAGGTTTATGACAGCAATGGAACCCTCATATCATGTGAACGAGATACAATTGCTATGCTTGTAACCTTTCATGTAGGGGTTTTGGTCATCATGATTGATCCAACATGGATCATGATTGCATACAAGAAACAAAAAGTTACAAATGACAATTAAGCAGTTATGATTCAGGAGAGGTCTCATTTTGGAAGCCAAGTCCATAGTACAAGTGTATATGAACAACAACTATGAGGTTATGCTACAAGAAAGCCATGCAGGTTCATGTAGGACATCAAGCATTACAATGGTACAAGTGCATATGAACAACAATCAACAATCAGCAACAAGTAGTGAAGGAAGCAAAGCACAATTGTACTTTTACCTTTTCATACCATTGATCATCCATTCCAGCAATAGGCTATAATAGTGAAGGCATATACTTGCACAGGGGTGTTTTAATGAAGATATTCAGCATAAAAACCATCATAAATCATGGTGCTTCAAGGGAACAGAGCATAGTCATGAATAAGAGCAGTACCATTAAAGCCTACATGTTTGTCTTCATGTTATATATGAATTTGAAAAAATAAATCTACACTAGGTGACAACATGACTATAGCCATGAAATGGATTGCAGTGAGATAATTAATATAAATGGTTGTTGCCACTATCTCATTTTCTCTTTGGATAGTCATTACTAAGTCCTAACAAGTGAATAGCAAAGGGATAGGTGTTAATAATATACCTTCATTTGACAAGTCCTAGACTTTTGGATATCTCATCGACCCAATAAGGCATTGCTTAGAAATAATTTCATATCTTTTTGACAAAATAAAAAGGAGGACCGATGTATCCAATTCTAAGAAGAGAGAAATGTCCAAGGGAGGGGTAGTACCATCATCTTAGGTACCACTGCTGCAAGATGATAAATGACAATCCTTGTGTTTGTATGCATGGATGTCCTAAAGCATACTTTGGGTAAGGTGCATTCATGGCATCTTTTGGTGAAAGGTTTCCCAAGAATGAGAAAACATCCAGTGTTCCATCAGGCTATGTTGGAACAATTATACACTAATCCCTCCCCTAGGGTGTTTCCTCACATCAAAACCAATCCCTTCTTCCTATCATTTGTTGACAAGGGAAATTAACTAAAATGCTTAAATGGGATTATAGGCGGATATGTTATGTATAAGGATTTGATAAGGAGTATTAGGTTAGAATACATATTGATGAGAATGCAATGCAATGTTATCAAGGATCGTATATGTTATGTGTTAAATCTATCATAAACCCTTGAATACTTATGAATTTGACTCCCACAATGGATATATGGCACTGATCTAAGTTGTATGATTTAGTATTAATTTTTTTGTCTTTACCTAGAGCTTTCTAAAAATTGAAAATCAATGACCTATTTTATCTTTGGATTGTGTTGTAGTTATCTCATGCTCCAAATAGTTGATAATGTTGATGAATAGCCAATTCTATTTGATATTATCCTATTATGTTGAGCTATTAAATGAGATTATCTATTATTGTTAATGTTGTTTATGATATTGGTACAGAGGTTGTAAACCCATTTAAGGGATCACCCTCTTGGGTCTTGCAGAGCGTGAAGTGTAGGAGGCTTTTTTAAAGTCCTCATCAATTGGTCCAGGTCCTTCGAGCTGCCCTTGATTGGGATTTGTAATTCCATAGGTGGATTAGAAGACCAACCTGGTTAAAT
>VDFB02000008.1:115038288-115084711 GCA_007258455.2 Sequoia sempervirens | reverse complement strand
ATACCAGTGTATGCTTCTCTCATTTATTTTAGCCAATATAAGGGGAGATAGAGATAGATGGGGAGAGAAAGAGACAGACAGAGATGGGAGCATGGGAAGAGAAAGAGATGGGAGATATGGGAAGAGAAAGGAAGAGAGGTGGGATATAGAGAGTCGCATGATAGGGGGATAGGGTGAGAGACGTGAGAGACAGAGAGGAGACAGAGGGGGAGATAGAGAGGGGGGGAGAGAAAGGGATATAGATAGAAAGAGATAGAGAGAGGATTGAGAGGAAGATAAAAATGTTGGAGTTAAAATGACACTGAGAGGGGGGGGTGAATCAGTGTTATAACAGATTTGAGTAATTTTCATAAATTCAAAAACTATAGCACAGATCTGAACTCAATATACTGTGATTAATGCATTCATGAGTTGAATGTAATCATTCATAAACAGAATTGAGAAAGATAATACCCAAATAGTGAACTGAAATAATCAACAACACAGTAAAGCAAAGGGAACTCAGAAGAACAAGAAAACTCCAGATTTTACTGAGTGGAAAACCCTCCTGGGGTATAAAAACCACTCCCTAAATGCCTTCCTAGCTTAATCTTTTAAACAAAAGTTCACAATGCCTTATAGGCTAATTTTTGAGCACCCACTCAAGAAGCACTAGCCCCTCATTTTGAGACACCCATCTCAAGGAGTACCAACCCCTCAAAATATGTTTCAAACAATAATAGTGACTCAGAGGATTTCTCTGTTTTCAGTTAAGCACATATCTTTCTACAGAGTTCATTCATACATTTCCATATAGACAAGGAATGATACTCTCAGAATTACAAAATCAACAACACTTACTCTTTTCAACACAGGTATTTAATTACATATTCAAGTATGTCGGTTGTGAAGAAATCTTCAAAAACGTTTTTCACCTAATCTTCAGACTCTCTTATTTTTTTCTTAATATAAAGCTGAATACTGACAGACTATCGATGATGATTAAAAATCAATAGTAACACTTATCCAGAGAGCTGCAAATCATCCTAGTAAAACAAAAACGCAACTGCTCAAAGAGGAAACTCAAAGAATATGCTATCATGTAACGGTTTTGAGATTCGATGCAAATCCATGATGTCAGCCTGCAACTGTATTTTGAAGTTTCCATAAATGGCCACAGAGTTTGAGTCTTCATAACAATTCGCTGAGACAAGTAGATAGTTCTGTCGAAAGCAATTTATAACACAGTCAGTCATCCTCATAGATATTGCTAAGACTCTGTGAAGTTGGTGAGACATCTCATAGACTATAAACTGTTATATCGAAATGTTTATCTTTACGAGCTTTCTCTGAGACACAAGGATATCTCTCATCGATGTTCTTTTGTTTCGATCATAGTCGTCGTGACTTATCACTCTCGGGGAGACCTCTCGTAGAGCACACTAAGTCACACCGAAAGCCCTTTTTACTCTTGAGAGTCGTTGTAGCCTTCAACTTTTGGGAAGACATCTTATAGAATACATTAAGTTCCACCAAAAGACTTTATCCACTCTGAGTCGCTAAGACTTTACCACCCTTTTGCCGAAAGCCTTTCATTTACAATCGCTGTGACCAAACGATATCGCTGAGACCTCTTGTAGACTTCAAAAGTTTTGTCGAGAGTCAATTTTCACCCCGTGTTGCTGAGACAATACGAAGTTGGGGAGACGCTATATAGACTTCCCCTTGTTTTGCCAAAACATCCCAAGCTCACCCTAGTTCGCCAAGACTTCCAAAATGTCCTGCCAAAGGCAGTTGTCCAACGGTGGTCGGTGTGACATTGAACGTTCGCTGTGACATTTCAGCGAAGCCTCATCCTCTGTCGATAAGATCTTTTGGTGCACGGTCGGTGAGACAAATTAAACTTTCCAAGACCTCCTACCACAGGTCATAACTTATGCCGAAAGACACCATTCATTACACACCATCACCGAGACATCTTGAGTTTGGCAAGACGTTAGCCCGACCAACTGACTCACGCCGATGAACTGTTCCATGTGCACAAGTTGGGGAGACATACAGAACTCGGTGAGACACCACCCCGATAGCCACAACCCTTGCCAATACAATCATCCTTAGTCATTGAAACCACGTGAATGTCTCGCCGATAGACGTCCACATGCACTAGTCAGGGAAACAATATGTCTTCGCTAAGACCTTAGCCCGACGGCCAAACTCATGCCGATATACTTTAATCTGAAGCAGGTCGGGGAGACATAAGGAAATCGATAAGACCTTATCCTGACGGTATAACACATGCCGATAGAGAACACATTTTGTCATCAAAACCAAAGAGAAGTCATGCCGATAGCAGCTTGTTAGATAAATTCAATCGCCATGACATCTAAAATGTCTTGCCAATAGGAAACTCAGACATTTCAAAGTGGATCAAGGAGACTCTGCCATTTTCACTCCGATATGAATAAGCCTGAAAGAGAAACATCCAAAACCTGTGATGTGCAAGGAGAACCACCCTGAGATAGATTATCAATGAGAACAAACTGAAAGAGATTTTGTCATCAAGGACAAACTGTAAACACAACTGAGATTCAACAAACTCCCCCTTTGTCCTTGATGGAAAAACACCAAAGACTCTCCCCCTTTTTGCCTCAAGGAAAAGAATAGATGAACACCACTGAGAAGCCAATCAATACACCATAAGAAATAGCTTTCAAATAACTCTTTAGCTAAGGGCTTAGTAAAAATATTAGCTACCTGATCTTGAGAGCCAACAAACTGTAAACAGACTTCATTAGCCAAAACCTTTTCTCGAAGAAAGTGAAACTTGATAGCAATATGTTTAGTGCGAGAGTGCAAAACAAGATTTTTGGAGATACTTATCGCACTTGTGTTATCACAGAGAATAGAAACAGGTTTAGGAATTTCAATACCCATATCAGATAGAGTTTGACTCATCCAAAGAACTTGAGTACAACATGAAGTGGCAGCAATGTATTCTGCTTCTGCAGTAGAGAGAAATGGATTCTTGTTTCTTGATGTGCCATGCCACTAAATGATCACCAAGAAAGAATGCAGCACCACTGGTGCTTTTCCTATCATCCAAACAACCAGCCTAGTCAGCATCAGTATATGCAATCAATGAAAAATCAGTGCTTCTAGGATACCAAAGGCCATAATTAAGAGTGCCCTGAATATATTTAAAAATCCTTTTAACAGCAGTGACATGGGATTCTTTAGGTGATGCCTAAAACCATGCAACAGTGCAAACTGCCTGCATAATGTCAGGTCTAGAAGCAGTTAAATATAACAGACTGCCAATCATTGATCTATATTCAGTTTGATTTGTATCAGGGGAATCATCAACCTTAGTAAGTTTGCATCCAGTAATCATTGGAGTGCTAACTGGATGGCATTCATCCATCTGAAATTTCTTAAGCATCTCTCTAGCATACTTGGTTTGATAAAGAAATATTCCATTTTCACGTTGAGAGATTTGAAGACCCAAGAAGAAATTTAATTCTCCTAATAATGACATTTCAAATTCAGATTCCATTAGCTAAGAGAATTTTTTACTCAATGTAACATTGTTGCAGCCAAAGATAGTGTCATCAACGTATATTTCAACAACCAGAATATCAGAACCTTCAATTTGAACATAAAGATTGCTATCTACACCTCCTCTAACAAAACCATTTGAAAGCAAATGACTATCAAGCCTAGAGTACCAAGCTCTAGGTGCTTGTTTTAAGCCATAGAGGGCCTTTTTCAATCTGTAAACATGATTAGGCTTATTTTTGCACATAAATCCTTCAGGTTGTTCAACATAGACCTCTTCATCTAAATAGCCATTTAAAAAAGTAATTTTGACATCCATTTGATAAACAGTAAAATCTTTATAAACAGAATAAGCCAAGAATATTCTGATAGATTCTAATCTAGCAACGGGTGCAAAGGTTTCACCAAAATCAATACCTTCTTTTTTAGCATAGCCTTTGCAAAAAAATATTGCTTTGTTGCGAATGACATTACCATTTTCATCAAGTTTGTTTATGTATATCCATTTGCCTCCAATGACATTCTTGTCATCTAGTCTTGGGACTAACTCCCAAGTCTAATTTTTCTCAATTTGATCAATTTCTTCCTGCATAGCATTAAGCCAACATGAGTCTGTGAGAGCTTCATTAAAGTTTTTAGGCTCAAACTGAGTAACTAGATAGAAAGCTATTTGTTCCTTTTCATCAGATTCTGTAGCCTTTCTTCTAGTTTGAACTCCTGCATTTTTATCCCCAATAATCTGATCTTTGGGGTGATATTTAGTTAGAGCTTTTGATGCAACCTTTTCAGGACTTGCTGTTTCATTTCTAGGGCTTGCTGACTCTGTTCCTTCTGAAATTATTTCTAGTTCAAGTTCTTCTTCCTCATTATCCTGCAAAGATTTAGCATACAAATGTGATCTCTCATCAAATTTTACATTAACAACTTCAACAATCTTGTTAAGCCTTTTGTTAAGGCATTTATAAGCTTTTTTGTGAGTTGAGTATCCCAAAAAGATACCCTCATCACTCTTTGATTGAAAACTCCCAAGGTTATCATCATCCTTTTTGATAAAACACTTCAAAAAATTTTAAAGTATTTGACAAAAGCAGTTCTTCCATACCACAGTTCATAAGGAGTATGTTTAGATTTCACTCTAATCTACACTCTATTCAAAGTGTATACAGCTGTATGAACAGCTTCTTTCCAGTACATATCAGGCAACTCAGCTTCATCTAACATTGTTCTAGCCATTTCTTTTACAGTTTTATTTTTACGTTCAACTACCCCATTTTGTTGAGGTGTTTTTGTTGCAGCATATTGTCTTTTAATGCTGTGTTGTTCACAGTAATCAATAAACTCTTGAGAAGTGAACTCACCTCCTTTGTTAAATCATAGACATTTAAGTTTCAAATCAGATTCCTTCTCAACCAATTTATGAAAAATTTTAAACCTTTCAAATGCTTTTGATTTATGCTTAAGAAATGTGACCCAAACCATTCTAGTATAATCATCCACAAATAGCATAAAGTACCTTTCACCATTAATAGACCTTGTTCTGGTTGGTCCACATAAATCAGTGTGCACAAGTTGTAAAGGTTTTGATGAAGAGTGTTCTTTTGTTTTGAAGCTGATTTTAGTTTGTTTACCACTTAGACATTCTTTGCACATAGAATTTTCTGGCTTGTTAAGAATTGGTAAACCTCTAACATTCTGATTCTTATTGATTCTAACTAGATTTTTAAAGTTTATGTGTCCTAATATTTTATTCCATAACCAGCTTTCTTCAATTTGGCTCATTAAACACATACCTTGATTATTGTCATTGCTTGATGTGTCGAGAAGATTGTACACATTTCCTTTTGTCCTCCTTCCAGCTGCAATAGCCTTTCCAAGCTTGTTTTTAATCTCACATCCCTACGAAGTGAAAAGAACATGATAACCACTATCACAGATTTGACTAACACTTAGAAGATTGTGCTTGAGACCTTCCACATAGTACACATTATAGATAGGAGTGTCTTCATTCAGAAGAAGTGAACCTCTACCTTTAATTTGAATACCAGAGTTATCACCAAATTTAACATATCCACCTATATAATCTTCAAGATTTACAAACTTATCCTTGTCGCCAGTCATATGGTTAGAACATCCACTGTCCAGGACCCATAAGTCTTTTTTCTTGGAATGAAACGCTATTTGAACCAACATAGTTTGCTCAATATTGTTGACAGACTTAGGTTTCCAAACCTTTTTAAATTTCTGTTGTTTAGATTGCAGATCAACTCTGCACTGTTTGACAGAATGTCCCAAAGTATTGCATTTAAAACATCTGATTTGTCTAACAAAACCATAGTGTTTCCTAAGACGAAACCTAGGATTCATAAGCCTGCAAGTGCTCACCTTATGACCAAATTTGTTGCAGAAAAAACAATAACCATAGAAGAAAGGATTGATTTTGTATGAAGATCTATTACCTCTTAAAGACTGAACATGATCCTTACCAAATTATGAGTGTTTTGAACCAAAACCTTTGACTTCAGAAGAGGGGTTTTGTTTTGCATGGTCGAATGAGCATTCACCCTTTTCAAAACCAACACCAGTTTTATCTTTGTACATCTGCTACTTGCTGAGCATCTCATTCAGTTTTAGTGTGCTTTCATATTTTTCAATTTCCTTCCTAAGATAGACTGCTTCTTGTTCCAGTTTTTGAATTTCTTGATCTTTGCAACTTACAGTCTCTCAAAGACAGTCTTCAACTCTTTTAGCTTCTTCAAGCTGAGTTTTTAGAGAGATCATTTCTTGATCTAGTTTGTGTTCTTGAGAAAGGACTTGTTTTTTGAGTTTTTTGACCTCTTGTAAAGCACATTTCAGCTCACTTTCAAGATCTACTACACCTTCTTCAATGTCAAAGGTGTTAGAATCATCTTGCTGAGTAGTTTCAGCCATGAACAAAGTTTCATCTTCTTCAGCTGATGAATCTTCAGACTCAATATCAGATTCATCCTTACTAAACAGACTTTTCTTCTTTTTGAAATTGAAGTTTCGTTTAGGTTTGAAGGCCTTCTTTATAGGCTATTTTTCAATTGACTCGTTGTCACAGATTTGATCATCATAGGGACACTTTGCAGCAAAGTGACCTATTTTTCCACAGTTAAAACATTTAAAGGGAAGTTTTCCCTTATATTTTCCTGATCCCTTTTTAAATCTTCTAACAAAATGGGATTCTTTAGACTCAGACAACTTTGATTCACTGACTTCGACTTTTTCTTTCTTTTCAATGTTAAAGGCAATTTCTTTACTTGTAGAATTGTTTTTGCTAGTTCTCATTTCATAGGCAGTAATTATTCCTTGTAGGTTGTCCAAGGTAAGCTTGTCAAAGTGTTTCTTTTCTTCTAGGGCTAAAACCTTAGATTCAAATTTGGATGGTAAGGTTCTAACAACCTTTGTAACCACATCAAATTCATTAACCTCCTGACCTAGACCTTTCATTGAATTGACAACTTCATCTACTCTTAGGAAATATTCAGCCACTTTTTCATCATCCTTCATTTTCAACTCCTCAAACTGATGTTTGAGTGTAATGATTTTTGACAGTTTGACTTTCTCATTCCCTTGATATATAGTTTCAAGTTTTTCCCAAATTCCATGAGCAGATTTGCAATGCATGACTTTAATAAACACATCTTTAGTTAACCCACACAAGAGGGCATGCTTAGCTCTGGCATTTGTTTCATACTTCTTCTTTTCAGCAGCATCAATGGGAATAGTGGCTGGTACATTGTAATCTTCTAAAACAATGCACCAAACATCAAAATAAAAAGAAACAAGAAAAGCTTCCATTCTGATTTTCCAGAACACATAATCAGTTCCATCAAATAATGGAGCTCTGGATACAGAGGCACCGTCTTGAGAATGTGCCATTAAAAACAAACTCCAACACCAAGATCAATCCAAGGTAATTAAACCTATCAGTGGACCCTACACTCTGATACCAATTGTTGGAGATAAAATGACACTGAGAGGGGGGGTGAATCAGTGTTATAACAAATTTGAGTAATTTTCATAAATTCAAAAACTATAGCACATAACTGAACTCAATATACTGTGATTAATGCATTCATGAGTTGAATGTAATCATTCATAAACAAAATTGAGAAAGATAATACCAAAACAGTGAACTGAAATAATCAACAACACAGTAAAGCAAAGGGAACTCAGAAGAACAAGAAGACTCCAGATTTTACCGAGTGGAAAACCCTCCTGGGGTATAAAAACCACTCCCTAAATGCCTTCCTGGCTTAATCTTTTAAACAAAAGTTCACAATGCCTTATAGGCTAATTTTTGAGCACCCACTCAAGGAGCACTAGCCCCTCATTTTGAGACATCCATCTCAAGGAGTACCAACCCCTCAAAATATGTTTTGAACAATAATAGTGACTCAGAGGATTTCTCTATTTTTAGTTAAGCACATATCTTTCTACAGAGTTCATTCATACATTTCCATATAGACAAGGAATGATACTCTCAGAATTACAAAATCAACAACACTTACTCTTTTCAACACAGGTATTTAATTACATATTCAAGTATGTCGGTTGTGAAGAAATCTTCAAAAACATTTTTCACCCGATCTTCAGATTCTCTTGCTATTTTTTGAATATAAAGTTGAATACTGACAAACTGTCGATGATGATTAAAAATCAATAGTAACACTTATCCAGAGAGTTGCAAATCATCCTATTAAAACAAAAACGCAACTGCTCAAAGAGGAAACTCAATGAATATGTTGTCTTGTAACGGTTTTGAGATTCGATGCAAATTCATGATGTCAGCTTGCAACTGTATTTTGAAGTTTCCATAAATGGCCACAGAGTTTGAGTCTTCATAACAATTCGTTGAGACAAGCAGATAGTTTTGTCGAAAGCAATTTATAACGCAGTCAGTCATCCTCATAGATATTGCTAAGACTCTGTGAAGTCGGTGAGACATCTCACAGACTATAAACTGTTATATCAAAATGTTTATCTTTACGAGCTTTCGCTGAGACACAAGGATATCTCTCATCGATGTTCTTTTGTTTCAATCATAGTCGCCGTGACTTATCACTCTCGGGGAGACCTCTCGTAGAGCACACTAAGTCACACTGAAATCCCTTTTTACTCTTGAGAGTCACTGTAGCCTTCAACTTTTGGGAAGACGTCTTATAGAATACATTAAGTTCCACCGAAAGACTTTATCCACTCTGAGTCACTAAGACTTTACCACCCTTTCGCCGAAAGCCTTTCATTTACAATCACTATGACCAAACGATATCACTGAGACCTCTTGTAGAATTCAAAAAGTTTTGCCGAGAGTCACTTTTCACCCTATGTCGCTGAGACAATACGAAGTTGGGGAGACGCTATATAGACTTCCCCTTGTTTTTTCGAAACATCCTGAGCTCACCCTAGTTCGCCAAGACTTCCAGAATGTCTTGCCGAAGGCAGTTGTCCAACGGTGGTCTGTGTGACATTGAACGTTCGTTGTGACATTTCAACGAAGCCTCATCCTCTGTCGATAAGATCTTTTGGTGCACGGTCGGTGAGACAAATGAAACTCGCCAAGACCTCCTGACGCAGATCATAACTTATGCCAAAAGACACCATTCATTAAACACCGTTGCCGAGACATCTTGAGTTCAGCAAGACATTAGCCCGACCAACTGACTCACACCAATGAACCGTTCCATGTGCACAAGTCAGGGAGACATACAGAACTCGGTGAGACACCACCCCGATAGCCACAACCTTTGCTGATACAATCATCCTTAGTCACTGAAACCATGTGAATGTCTCACCGATAGACGTCCACATGCACTAGTCGGGGAAACAATATGTCTTCGCTAAGACCTCAGCCCAACGGCCAAACTCATGCTGATATACTTTAATCTGAAGCGGGTCGGGGAGACATAAGGAAATCGATAAGACCTTATCCCGATGGTATAACACATGCCGATAGAGAACACATTCTATCGCCGAAACCAAAGAGAAGTCATGCCAATAGCAGCTTTTTAGATAAATTCAATTGCCATGACATCTGAAATGTCTTGCCGATAGGCAACTCAGACATTTCAAAGTGGATCGAGGAGACTCTGCCATTTTCACTCCGATATGAATAAGCCTGAAAGAGAAACATCCAAAACCTGTGATGTGCAAGGAGAACCACCCTGAGACAGATTATCAATGAGAACAAACTGAAAGAGATTTTTTCATCAAGGACAAACTGTAAACACAACTGAGACTCAACAAAAAAGAGAAATAGATATAGAGATATAGAGTAGGAGAGATGGAGGGAGATATGGAGTGAATGAGAGAGAATGGGGGGAGAGGGAGTGATAGCTCAATAGATA
Organism: Sequoia sempervirens; assembly: GCA_007258455.2. Lineage (NCBI taxonomy): Eukaryota > Viridiplantae > Streptophyta > Pinopsida > Cupressales > Cupressaceae > Sequoia > Sequoia sempervirens. Next base: position 115,074,806 of record VDFB02000008.1, on the reverse strand, counting down.
GAGGGGGGAAGAGGGAGTGACATTGATAGTGGGAGATATAGAGATATAGAGAGCGACGGGGAGAGATATATTAATCACCCTCCCTATATCTCTATCTATTCATCCTTATCTCTTTATCTCTCTACCCCTCGCTATCTCTTTTTCTCCCTTTCTATTTGTATGTTTGTCATTATCTCCCTCTCTCTCTATATTTTCTTCCCTATATTTATCTTTGTCTCCTTAAGTGTGCAATGGGTACATTGAAGAGGTCTTAAAGGAGAATTATCATATCTTTAATCAAATGGCATGCTACCTTGAGCATAACTCCCCAAGGACACATGCCATCCTTGGATTGTTGAGATGAAACAACCAATCAAAATTTAGTTTCTCTCTCTCATATTAATATATATTACTATTATATTAAATATATATTATATTAATTATATTTTGTATTATATAAAAATATACTTATTATTAATTATTAATTATAATAATTTTATACATATTTAATAATTTTGTTAAAGAATATAATATATAATTATAATAAGTTGAATAATTATATTATTTATTATGTAAAATAGAGCTAATATATACTTAACTATATTTTAGAATATTAAAACCTAGCTAAATGGTGCCAAAATTTTCAACTTAATTAACATACTCTAAAACCTAATGAAACCAGGTTGTAGCTCATCAAATTGGAGAAGGAAAGGTCAATACCAACACCAAGGCAGAGTTTGGAGTAGTGAAAACAAGGTCAATGCCAAGTGCCGAGGAAGAGTTTGGAATAGTGAAAAACAAGGTCAATGCCAGCACCGAGGAAGAGTTTGGAGTAGTGAAAACAAGGTCAATGCCAGCCGAGGAAGAGTTTGAGTTAAACAAGGTCAATATAGTCTAAGAGTTTGAGGAGGAAAACAAGGTCAATATCAGCGTTGAGGAAGAGTTTGGAGGAGTGAAAACAAGGTCAATACCAGTGCCGGTGTGAAGAGTTTGGAGTTAAAACAAGGTCAATACCAGCGCCGACGAAGAGTTTGGAGGAGTGAAAACAAGGTCAATATCAGCGTCGAGGAAGAGTTTGGAGGAGTGAAAACAAGGTCAATACTAGCACCGAGGATGAGGTTGAGGGCACTCAGGGAAAATAGATGACCAAGGGGCAATGAGTACTGTAAGTTTGGAACCCCATTATCTTTAACCTTCAATTTTCATGCCTAGTTTCTAAAGATCTTCTCGTACATTGGCACCCCCATTCTCGTAAAATGGTATAAGATAAGACAGAAAAAATAAAATAGCTTAGTCTTTCACATTTTTATCCACCAGCATCAGATCTTGGCAAAACTCCCATAATCTACCCACATCTTGGTTGAGGTCTAGGATTTCATCACACATAGCCTTCATCGCATGAGTCTAAAGCAATTGTAGACTTAGCCCAAGTATATGCTAGGCTAAGGTAGATCTAATGAATGGAAATAGAGGCATACAATTCTTCTTTAATACCTCCACCAAAAACATATGCAAGGTGTTGGTTGTTTTTACAGTAAGCAAGTTGATCTTCTATCTACCTATGGAATTTCCAATTCCAATAAAGGGCAGCTCGAAGGACCTGGACCAACTAATGAGGATTTGAAAGACCTCCTACACTTTGGGCTCTGCAAGACCCTAGAGGGTGATCCCTTAATGCATTTACAACCTCTGCACCATCATAAACAACATTAACAACAACAGATAATCTCATTTAATAGCTCAACATAATAGGATAATATCAATAGAATTGGTTGTTTATCAATAATATCAACTATTTGGAGCATGAGATAACTACAACAACATTTCACAGTATAAGATAGTCATTGATTTGCAATTTGTAGCAAGCTCTAGGTAAAGGAAAAAAATATTGAATCATATGAATAAGTACAACTTCTATTAGTGCCATATATCCATTGGAGGAGCCAAATTTATAAGCATCTAAGGGTTTATGACAAATTTAACACATAACATATAAGATCCTTGATAACATTGCTTTACAATCTCATCAATATGTATTCTAACCCAATACTACTTATCAAATCCTTATACGTAACATATCCACCTACAATCCCATTCAAGCATTTTAATTAATTCCTTTGAATTAAACCTAAAACAAGAATCATACACACCACAACAGTGAGATGAATGAAACAACCCTTGATCATTTTATTCAAAATTCAAATATGCTTGTACAATGGAGATACATGAGTTCAAATTAATCATATCAATTCAAATGCCAGTACTGTCATAAAACATCAAATCCCCATGAATTCAAAACCTACTACAGAATGACTCAAAACCTAAATTGCATTTTCCCTAAAACCATCAGACTTTACAATTTGCTCTGCAACTTCATCTAGACTCCACCAAAAATATCTAACTTGCTAACCCATACTTCTGGCCTTGAAATCCTTCTTATAGAAAAAGAAGGAGAAAACAAGCATCGGGTCAGAAAACACACGTGTCACCAGCCAATTGGACAGCCTTGTGATATTCCAAAAATTTGTTACAGCAACAATCTCCCTAGAGAATCTTCTTATTCATCGTTCCTGCTGAGAATGGTTGATGTAGCAACAAAAAAATTCAAGAATTTTGTGCCTAGACTATCACCAAAAAAAAAACTAGAATTTTTTGTAACTGCAACAGTTGATTTGTCAACCGTTAGCAGCCTACTCCTTTTTGAGGGTTTTGTAGTCGAAACGTGATATAAAGGGGCTCTTACACTTTTTGTGATTACTGTAGCTTGTGTAAGAGGCCCCATGGATACTCTTGTAATTGTAGGATGCATGAATAGGGCATAGGATGAGAAATAAAGAAGGTATAGTTGTTGTCCTCAATAGTTTTGTGAAGAAAAGCATGTGAAATGAGAGGTTCAAGCCTAGGTTTCAACAAAACATGTATGGAAGATCTAATTTTATGAATTTTTATCCATGTGCAGACCTAATGGGTTGTTTCTGAACACTGAATATAAATGATACACACACACACACACACACACATATATATATATATATGTATGTATATGTATTTTTAAATGTCAATGTAAATGCAATTATTAGATGCTCTCCTAGAACAATAAATGCAACATATCATTAAAGAAATCTATATCTATGTATATAAATGTCTATTTCTAAATGCAAGTGTAAATGCAAAGAGCATATGGTTTTGTAGTGTTATAGATACAACATATCCATAAATTAATGTAATTGAAATTCTAAAGTCTTCAACACATATAATATGAAATCGATAAAACTATTAAACTACATGAGAAATAAATGAAAACAGTAAATGCATATGTATGTGTATTTGTAAATGTAAGTGTAAAATAGATAAGAATAATGAAAATTATAAAAGAATACAAGGAAAGGTATCCTCCCTTCTTGGTAGTGATAACCTCCTCCACACACAACCCTTAAAAATTATGAATAGAGGAATATAATCTTTGAAGAACTCAAAGTTCATTCTCTCCTACCTAATGCAATTAGTCATTTTATCCTTACAAACATTTATAGTGATTAATGGAGGCACATAGACCAATTCTTCATAATAGAAGAATTTGATCATACTTTTCCAATTATGGCATTATGAGAAAACCTTAGATTAAATGAATAATTCCTAGCCAATTTCTTTAAATCATGTCCAACCGTATAAGAGAAGACGACTACTATGTGTACCTGGATACCATGGAGAAAGGCTCTTTGGGCTCTTTCATCAATTATCCTACCTTAAAACATACCAAAAGTCTCCTAGAAATTAGACATAGGAAGATTTAAGATGACTTAAAAAAAAATTATTGCCAAAGCATAAACTTATGATGACTTAACCAAGCCTAGTACACACTCCCTCCCCATTAACCACTTAGACATATGGAAATTAAATGTAAATTTGCTGCTATTTTTAGTCATGTAGGTGTCCAATAAACCACTTGGTGGTGTTTCCTTCAAGTTTATTTACTTGAATGAAGAGAAAAAGTCCTTTGATTACAATTAGAGAATACATTTGAGGCCTTGGTTGTGTAACTAGTGGACCATAGTCACATTTAACACTTGTTACAAAGTTTGGGAGTTAAAACGTTAAGTAGATTTGATTTGTGATGGACACATTTGGACGGTAGTAACAATAACTTGCAATCTATCAAGACTTGATTACCTTATAACCTATGAAATTCTAGCGATGAAATGATAGAGTAATCATAATGTCACCTTGGGATCATATCACCATGAAAGAACTTCATCCAACATCCTTATGAGTGTAGGTACCACCAAATAGGTATTTTTCAGATCTGTCTTCCTCAAGCGAGGGAAATTCAGGAAGAGAAGAGGAAAGCGAGACATGTACTATGTCTAAAAGAGGGAGATCAACTAGAGGTCAAAAGATTAGAAGAAAATTTCGTAAACTCATGGAATTTTTTCTTGCTGAAGGGGGGTCATGTTCTTATGATGATGAGAGCATAGGCGACGTCGAGGTTCCCTTGAGGTACAAACATCTATGGAAACAATGGGTACCCAAGGAGCTTCCTCCAATAAACACTGATTTTTGTGTCAACGAGAGGATATATCGCATAGCACCATCATCATTACATGGTTTGGGCCTATTTTGCATGGACGGCATAAAGGTCTATTACGAAAAAGTTACTAAATTGATGGATTATGTTAGACCTTGTTACAGTTACAAAGATTGGATGCAACTGGTTTGATATACACGAAGTATGCATAGGTATGTAGTGTCAGCAAATTATATACAACTAAAAGATAAGGATCAAAATAAAGGAGTGGCTATGTACATTGATGGAAGACCAAAAGCATCAAGGAATATTGCAAGGATTATAAACAGTACACAACCTGGGTCAACAAATAAGAAACCTAATTGCATATTCGAGGCGCGCGAGGGAAACCATGTATTCGTATGTGCGATAAAATCAATAACTGCAGGGGAAGATTTGCTAATCGATAACAATTTGAATCGCTTAGTTACAAACACAGTTACTATGGGGGTGGTACATACTATGTACCATTTTACCCAACCTCCAATTAATGACTCCAATACACCATTTTATTCTTATGTTTTTTTTCGTATGTCTATTGGTTTCATTTCGGTAATGTTTTTTTATATTTAATTTTTGTCATAGCGGGACATTGATTGTACGGAGAAGGCTTTGGCCCAGAGCATAGATCGCAATGTATCTTCAAGCACTTCTACCCAACAATTTTACGTCATTGTAATTGTACAAATTAGATACAAGCGAAATGTTTTATTATTATGTTTTTTTCATAAGTTTTTTGGGTTAATTTCGATAATGTTTTTAATATTCTTGTTGCAGTCGACTGATCGGGGAAAGGCACCAGTAGTAGAGGAGAGCATCCATAGTGAGGTGTAGTCAATATTTTGTGATGATGACATCGTTTATTCAACAAACCCTCTTGATACAATAATAGAGATCCAAAAAAAATGCAATGAAGAAATGGTTAAGTTGATGTTCATAGTGCCTCAAATAGATGAGATAAGAGAGATGGTTAAAATATTGACTGAGAGATTACAAAACTTACAAGTAAGTTGTCATGAGGTCTTTAATTATAACATAATTTCATTCATGGTTTTATATTTTGTACTCTTTTATGTCATGAACTAAAATATGTGTTGTTTTTACAGGGTTATTTTCCTCCTCGTGATGCTCCTGGCCATGATCAGGGTACTGCAAGTGCTGCCCGAGGAGTAAGGGTTGGTACAAGTGTCCATCCTGATCTTCCTACGCATACATCACATCATCTGACCCCATCATATGTGCCTATATTTTTTTCTGAAATGTCAGCAACACATACCATGCAGGCATCCGTTAATGCACCCTCTAGCAATGAACACATGCCAGAACATGGGTCAGGACATGTACCTAGGGATGCAGAGGCCACTAGTACTGGTGATGTTTCAGCAGCATTTCTTGGATCTTCCCGTATTACTAGTACAGGAACATTTCTGGTCACACTTGTGGTGACCGAGGATTTCGTTCCCATAAAGATAGAGAAGGTTACAGGTACTTTAAAATATTTTAATTATTATTATATATAATCCAATTGAAATCTACTTATTGATCACTCTTTTTAGACTATTGATCCCACGATCATTTTGCAGGAAATGATGTTTTTTATAAAAATATAAGTGATATTACATTGGAGCTCTTCGAGCCCACCATACGTACATGATGGAATTCCCAAAATCAAGATTTAAAAGATGAGCTCATTAACCGTTTAGTTGTGTTGTTCGATGATAAAACATTCAACCGAACCAAGGTCCTTAAGAAAGTTGGTACCTATCTAAAGTATGTGAGGGACCAATATAGGTCACATTTAGAGAAGAACAAAAAGTATGAGCATCCCCCCATGATTCCGGAGAGGGAGTGGAAGGACTTGGTGTTAGATGGAAAGGAGAAAGCTGAAAAGAAAAAAGGAAAGACACCACCGGGCCAAGGAAGGTATGTGATACTATCAACAATGTAATTATATACTGATTACTCTTTCTTTTTACATAATCTAACATATTTCAAACCTTTCATAAGTTGCCCGACACATCGAAGGCAACAAAGGCAAGACTAGAAAAACACGGGCAGCAAAAACTTGGCTCTGGTGGTTATATGAAATTATCCGCATGAATTGTAAGTATCAATAAATGAAATATTACATCCAAATTATAATAAATTGAAAACAATTTTGGTTTTATCACACCATAGAAGCAAAATTCATGATCTTATGCAAAAATGTAGGGCTCTGAATTCAACAAAGTTCCCACAGAAGAGGACCTGAAGATTGCCTTCTAGCAAGGCTATGGAGCCGTGGCTGAATGCCTAAGAGTCTTGACTGGGCAAACACAATCTTCCATTGCATCTGACACACAGGTAAATAAACTCAATAAAGTTTATTTAAAATTGAATAATTGTGCAATCTATTCAATACTAATTTCCACCATAAAGTAATTACATGCCTATTTGTTTTAAACATTCAAGCAATGATAATTCTACACATGACATTGGAATGCAACCTGTTGAGGGTGGAGCACAACGTGCAGATGAAGGTCATGGTGTGCATCCTGGTACTTTAGAGCATGTAGAGTGTGATCAACATGTTGAGCATGATCAGGCTAGAGAAGATCAGGAATATGATGTGGCCCCATCAGGTAAAGAGGGCCACTCTAAAGTTCTTTTAAACATATTTAATTGCAATTGGTGTATTAATTAATGTAACCTTTCATGTTTCAAATATAGAGCATGTAGAGCATGATCAACGTGTTGAGCATGATCAGGAACATGATGTGGCCCCATCGGGTAAAGAGGACCACTCTCATGTTCTTTTAAACATATTTAATTTCAATTGGTGTATTAATTAATGTAACCTTTCGTGTTTCAACTGCAAATCAGGATTTAGAGGGTGTTCAGCTTGTTGAGCATGAGTCTATAACAGAATTTCAGGAACATGATGTGGACCCATCAGGTAAAGAGGACCACTCTAATGTTCTTTTAATTAATGAAATACTTGTAACAATAATAATAAAACATATCAGTTTAACATTTCTTTGTTATTGTAGTAGACCCCCCCTTGTAGCGGTGTCCACGTCATGAGCATACAACTAGGCATAAATTAAGATCACAAGAAGAGGGTAGAACAACTAAAGGGGGGATAGATGATTTAGAAAATGATACTCCACTTCAGATTTTTTTAGCTTTTAAAAAGAAACAAAAAAAAAAGTGATTGTAATCATATCATGACAACCATATTTTTGATAATATGTAAAAACTGAAAGAATGAATATTATATGTTAATGAATGAATGTGAATATGTTAATTAATGAATGTTATATGTTAATGAATCAATGTTATATGTTATTAATGAATGAATGAATGAATGTTATATGTTATTAATGGATGAATGAATGATTAATGTTATATGATTGGGTATGGGGAATTGAGAGTGATGTGAGTGGGGGGGAAATGAGCTTCCACCATCACATGGTTGGCCCTGTTAAGTAGAGAATATTAAACTATTCTCAAAAAAAAAAAAATGCTCAATAAGGTAATGCACTTTTCAATATAAGAAATGCATCGTTTGGAGCATCAAACCAATATGCAAAGACGAAAGAAAGTGCTAACTTTTCACTATGGTGGCAGAAAAATGATTCTTTATACCCTAATTCCATGCTCTACATCATAATTTGAAGTTGGTTACATTCCAATGTTCTGAGTTTAGTTTGTTTGTATGGCTTTGTATGAATACCACATTGTGTTGTGTGTGGATTTGGTTTCAAAGCTTTGTTTCTTTTGTTTTTAGTGGTGACATAACTCTAAGATTTTACTTTTGTGCATAACAGGTTAGTGGAAAAATTGACAGCTCTGAAGGGTTTAGAGGCTCGATTGAGATAGATACACAGATATTTGGATCTTGTTGTTGATGGGAGGCTTCGACTTAACCATGAAATTTTGTACCATCTGCAGGTATGTTTCTCTACTTACATTCATTCTTGATCATAAATGTTGTATGTGATATTAATGCTTCAAACTTAAGATTTGTTTCATTGTTATAATGATCAAAATGTTATACTTTTCTATACATTCAAGCATTCTCTTTCCCCTACCCTTTGCTCTCTCCCTCCTTTTAAGAATTTTCTTTGTCATAAAAGATTCACATTTTTGTCTCATTTACACAAATTTATCTGAAGTGCTAGGAGTGAATAAAGATATGTAAAAGATGATGGATTATGTCTAAACAACAACTTTCCATCTTATAGCTAATTAAATCCTTAATATTTGAATAGTTTAGAGCTCGAATAATGCTTGTATATGCATGTGTAGCAATAAGGGATCCTATGTGAAGATTGAAATTTAAAACATCACTTTGGTATTTTTCCTTAGGCAGTGAAATGATATTTTGAGTAATACAAACCTACACACACATTGATATTTTTGGCATTGCATTGAAGAAATTTTTTTCTCTTATACCTACCCTTGGCTAGACATGGAGGTATATAATATTGGTTTTGGGTTTATTCTGTAAGTAGTTAATTTCACAGAGGAAGACTAAAATCTTCTTAATGTCCTGTGTCAAGGTGTGAAAGCATATGAATCACTTGCTGAAGGCACCATTTTGTATTCATCCAAAAACTGGTTTGTTCTTTTTTTTATGTTTCTTGCATGTGTTTTTTTAGGCTCTAGAGATGTAGCTCAACTCTTTCCTTTGCACTTTTCATCTATTTTGATGATTACAGTAGATTGTCCTCATAATTTTTCATGTAGATCTGTTTGTAACCTTATTTTCTACCAATCAATTTGCAAACCACTCACATATTAAGGACCATTTCACTAACTTGTAGTCATCTATTACTTCATATGTTGCAGGTTGTGTCTGTGTGCCAATAAATCCTAATGATTGTGAGAACTTTAATCCTACAAGTGTACCCAATCTTTCTCAAGTAAAAGTCTCACCTTATTTTATAGTACTTTAAATGGTTAATTGAAGGTGCTTCTTTAGATCTGAGATAGTTGAACCCTGGATTAAATATGGTATTAGATGGGTAGTATAATGATAAAACTGAGGTCCATTGAACACAAATTATGAACATAATTTACTGGACTATGAATAGTGTTACAATTATAATTATTTCTCCTTTACCTACCTCTGCATTAATGAAAAAGATAGATCCCTATAAATCTAACCATGAAAGTGTTGAAATCTGTAGTATCTGCAAGACTCTGAAAACTATCAAACATATTCTTTTTTAATGTTTTTATGCTCAAGAAATTTGGTACTTATTCTGCCATAAGCTAAAGGTCTAGAATAGCAATGGTAAAATTAATTGGCATGATATTTTGTTTTGTAATTTCAAGCTCAAGTTTGATTGTAAGCTATTTTGGTATTTCTTATCCAATGAGATCATGTGGCATTTGTGGAAGGTGAGAAATGATGATAAATTTAAGGGTATCAAGAGGGTACTTATTGAGTCTTGCAAGAGACTCACTTTATACTCTGTTGCTCTGCAGGTTTCAACTCTTGTGGAGATCTCAATGGAGAATTTCTTGAAGTCAATAACTGAAGGTGCTGCTAACAATACCAGAGAGGATTTGAGAAGTGGACCCACCTATAGGTTGAGCTTGGAAGAGACCGTGTTGTTCCAACAGAAATTTGATGAGCTCTAGAGAGAAATTGATGAAGCTGCAAGCCCAGAAAGGCAACGCGGCCCCCAGCAATTGGACCCCCAAGGAGAAACAATGGTGAACCTTGATATTAAAGAAGTCAGCAATGAGGAGAATGTAATCAACACTATGTATTGTTTATGCTGATTTGAATAGCAGCAACTTGTGGTGTTGTTAACAACAATTTGTATTATCTATGCTTGTTTTGAAAACAACTGGTGCTTTTTGGTTTCTTTCTTGTTGTGTAAAGTACTGATACGCTATATTTCCTATTATGGAAATGCTTTGATGTTGTACTAATCCTAATGTCGGATAGGCATTTTCATGATATGTAATGGACCTTAAACTATTTTCAATACAAAAAAAAATAGATAGCAGATATTGGAAGTTCATTACATGTCTCATGTATGTGTTAGTATTTTAATTTTGTTTAAGTTGTTCAAGAGCTTGATTAGGTCAACAATATGTTCTACAAGTTTTATTCTCTTGATGAGATCGGTACGACATTCTTTCTTGCTGACGAAAGTCATCGACAAGACATGGACTATCAGAGTGAGTTTTCTATCTTGTGCCGATGATTGATCTCTCACCGATGGGTTGGCTTCGGTGGTCATCACCAAGAGTCTCCACAATGGTACATTTCAACGAATATTTTTTAAAAAAAAAATTGCATTATTTCATCGCAATTTCAATGAAAACCACCAATGAATCACCGAAAAGGTCCGACGAAGTTGCTATAGTTACGACGAAGGCTTCATCATAACTCCTTGCCCGATTCGTCGCAATTTCGACGAAGTCCACCGATGAATCACAGAAAAGGTCCGACGAAGTTGCTTAGCTAGGACGAAGGCTTCATCGTAACTCCTTGCCCATTTTGTCGCAATTTTGATGAACTCTACCGACGAATCACATAAAAGGTCTGACGAAGTTGCTTAGCTGCGACAAAGGCTTCATCGTAACTCCTTGCCCATTTCGTCGAAATGGCGACAAATTTTTTGTCGATATTCCAACGAACATCTGAGTCATTTTATGATGCCGACGACCGACGAATCTACGCCATTATTTTGACGTTTAATGCGTCGTCGGAATTTCAACAAAAAAATAGTGACGAAATTGTTTTCGTCATTTCGTCGCTTTTTTGATAAATATTTGTCGAACGACCGACGAACGTTCGTCGGAAAATGGAGCAAAATTCAGTAGTGTTATATGACCTTTGCAATAATGCATGTACAACAACACACAATTAAACAAGTTCAACATCTTAATATTTCCATATGGAAAACATAAATATATGTAAAAACATATATATGTGAATAGAATTATATACCAAGATATATTCAAGTTATATTCAACAATTATAATCATCCAAGTGGATATATGAGGAATGTGCAAAGGATGCCAATCAATGCTCTATAGTATGGAGAGGATCTTAGTAGAGGAGAATAATTTTGAATGTCGTTAATTGCTTTCCCTCTTATTTAGTAATTTGAATCTGACAATTCAATGCATTCAATTTGGTTGTTGTGTTTCAAATTTGAATTCGTTCGATCATTTGAATTTGTAGTTTCCATTTACGTGGGTTTTTTGAAGGTGAATTGACTAAATTTTGCATTATATTTGGATTTGATGTTTATTTGTGGATCCTTATATATAAGTGATTTTCTACATGTTTGTATGCATACATACATTCAAAGAAACATAAGCATGCATGCATACATTCATATAAACATATACATACATATACTTTGCAAAATATAAAAGACCCAATAGCCTTTCGCTATAATCACTGATTAATACTTAAAAAGGGACCTAATTGTGTCAATATCATCCATTAATGGAGGATACAAATTCCAAACAATACAATGAAAATGTAAGCTGATATATGTATGGTGCTTTGTTGTATGTATACAAATATCAAATAGCCACGAAACCCTTCAAGGGTCCACAAAAATGTTGAATAATAAGATTCAAGAGTACCATTGTTTGCATTTTGAAAGGAGAATGATGTTTGTCGTTACCTCAGACCATGAAAAGCAGACAGCAAAAAACCATCGAGGGTTTACATATATATGTACATAAATAGATATATATATATACATATATTTATAGATATATGTATATATGTGTGTGTGTAATTATATGTATAATTATATATACATATAAATACACACACACACACATACACGCATATGTCTATATATATTTATAGACATATAAATACATACATATTTATATGTATTTAAATGTACACATGTATATATGCTACAAAGTATTGAGATTTCAACATAGGTAAAACACTTAACAATAATTACTAACACATTTTATAGTAAATGAATGCTACTCTATTGTATTGGATAGCCATAGGATACACACACACACATATATAATGAAAATGCAAGCTGATGTGTACACTTATTTTGAATATAAAGTAGTTTAACAGATGATTCTACAAGCTTCTATCGATTTGTTGAATGAACAAGAGACACATAATATAAAGGATCCTTTTATGAAATAAACATACAAATATAAACCTTGAGAAATAACAAAAAATGAATATGTTTTCTACTGTATTCAGTTGGCATATATAAACACATCATATACACTATACATTTTTTACATGTATATATATCAAGAGTAGCTCCATAATTAAGATGTATTCTATTGTATTCAACTAGTAAATGAACACACAATTTATTGAATTTGTAAATGGATGTGTACACTTATATATATATATATTTAATATGTATTCTATTGTATTCAACTAGTAAATGAACACAAAATTTATTGAATTTGTAAATGAATGTGTACACTTATATATATATATATATATATTTAAGATGTATTCTATTGTATTCAACTAGTAAATGAACACACAATTTATTGAATTTGTAAATGAATGTGTACACTTATATATATATATATATATATATATATATATATATACATGCACACACTCGTATATACACGTATATACATATATAATGAAAATGCAAGCTGAGAAATAACTAAAAATAGTAAATGAACACACAGATTATTGAATTTGTAAATAGGGTTTTTAAGGAATAACCCGTTACCAAAAAAGACCCTCATTTACTTATAATAAATAAAAAGATTGCATAAATATAAATGTTAAATGCACAGTTCATGAAAATAACTATAAGTAGAATATAGATTGCACAACTCATGAAAACGTAAGTTGTGAAGTAAAGAATATATGATACAAAGTATTGAGATTGATATTTCAACACAGGTAAAATATTTAACAATAATTACTCACATATTTTATAGTGAATGAACGAAAGTATGTTGTATTTGATAGCCATACGATAGAAATTTCAACAAAGGTAAAATGATTACAGACTTTGGTTTTCAAAAATGTTCCCAAAAAAGTAACCAAGGGTTTCATGATAATAATTCCTTAGTCACACAAATATAGAAATGGGTTTTCAGATATATGCTAAAAAACTAGGCAAGGGTTTCATGAGATTAATTCCTTAAGCACACATATTCTGAAAAAACCAAGCAAGGGTTTTTATATATATGGAGAAAAACACATGGGTTTGCATACATATATTGAAAGCCTCATGGGTTTGTCGATTTATGCCCATATTCACATGGGTTATTAAGAAAATGGTCAAAGCAAGTCCAAATACATTATTTTATGCAGACATGTGGTCAAACCCACAAGATTCCTCATCATTTTATCAAAAAAATATGAAACCATGGAGGGTTTACCAGATAGCGAGAATGCAGTAAAATGGAGAGTAGGAAATAATCATTTTACCCCAAAAAAATTTGTGGAAAATAATCACCACCAGACCCGACAATGTTAAACTACACATGGTAAAAAGGGCTTGAAAAGGAATGATTTTCTAGGTAAAAACAAGTAGTAATCATTATGTAATCAATGAAGAAAGCCTTCATGGGTCCACAAAAATGTTGAATAAAAAGATTCACGAGTACCATAGTTTGCATTTTGAAAGGAGAATGATGTTCGTCATTACCTCAACCTACATGGAGAGTAGACACCATCACCATCAAGAAGCTTCTAGTCCGTGATCGCACGGTGAATTCATGAAATGAGCTTTTTACCCCCAAAAAATGTGGGAAATAAACCATCATCGGAATCGATGTGGTTATTAAATGGAGTGAATGCATGGTGGTGTCTAGTGTTAAGGTTTGACGTTTAATGTGTAGGTGCAGACTATTATGGGCGCTAACATATACCTCCAACATTAACCCATCAATTAGATCCATTCACTTTTGACCATATTTGAATGATAATATTGTTATAATTGCACCCTAATAGTGACACAATTAGGAATTTTTAAAAATATTATTTGGTGGTTATAGTAGGTGGCAATTAAGACATTTGGTGGCTATCAGCGGATGACACCTCTAAAAGGTGACTTTTTGACCCTTGTGCGCATATCAAACACTCCCACATTCGACTGAATTACCCACAAGCTAAAATAATAGCTATAAGTTATTAACTCGTGAGTGAATAAAACCCATAAAAAAATTTGTTGATTCTACATATGGTTTGAATTCTACAATTGCGCGAACATAGCCCTAGCAGTCACTGGGACATCTCCCCTAAAAGTTATGTACAAAAATCACAATTAATTTCTAATTTTTTTAATAAAAATATATTTAGAATCTACACACAAATCCTCACAAAGATCTAGTTCACATCATCTCCAACTATTAACAATTTAGTTGTTATAGGTTTCATAAGTGAAAATTTGGTAAAAAATTTGATTTCATGTCCGACTTTGGCCAAAAAGTGGAACACAGTATTGTGGGCTGACCGAAACCAATGAACTATTTTACCATAGTCAAGTGCACTATCAAAGAAGAAATTTCTACAAGGGAATTTACATTGACAACATTATTAATTTTTTAAGTACTACTTTAAAGAGTATTGCAATATCTCTTTCCTTAGATATTAGAGATTGATTCCCTCGTGATGAATAGCTTAAATATATGTCTATTATGTATCCTCAATATTAGGTCATCTCTCAACCAACTAATTTTTCTAACAAGATAAATACCCTGGTCAATAATTTTTCCAAGAGTTTTACCTATTTACAACAATAAACAAAAATATAAGGAATTATAAACAAATCTAATCTCATAGAGTAGTCAACCTATTTACAACAATAATGATGGAACAATTGGGTAAGTGTCAAAAGATGAGGGACCAAATATTGGTCACACCACTTTTTAATCTCATACAAGAATAATGCAATTACATTAATTATAATGTGCTCATTTTATGGTTTAGTAGCGATCGAGCCTAGGTTCAGTCATAACCGAGCCATAACACACTCTTATTTCTGAGAAGAAATGCCTCTCTCTTTCTATTCCCATCTCTCTCTACCTCCTTATATAGATCACATTCTACCTCTTGCTTAAACTATATACACAAGATAAACATTTAAGTATATGTCTAGTTTATATATGGACATTTTCTTCTCTAGTTTTTGTATATTTATAACTTTCTAGGCTAATTAGTATGTCATTTTACCTCTTTGGTGATCTTTTTTTCTTTAAAATTCTATTTCATAGAAAAACCTAACCTTTTCTTACAAGTGTGGCATTCAATTCTAGAATCACACTTTTTATTTGTCAAATAACACTTTCATTTTAGCAATTCTACTCCTAAAATGATGCTTCCACTATGCAATCTATTTTCTCTTGATTTTTAGTTCTATTCTAATTTTTTTTGTGTTTTAATATATTTTCTATTATCTTAAAAATATCCAATCTCTCTATTTTTATTTTCTACCTATTTTTAAGAAAATCACCAACATTTTATGTCTACACAGGTTGGCACTTCCACCTAGTAGTCCAACACTTATATTTTGGTTTAGTGCTTATGTATTATAAATCAATTTACCTTTCTGAGTAGGCATAAATCTATTTTCTATTTTCTATTTTCAGTTTCAAAATAGTGCTTCTACTTTATACTTTGGCACCTACATGGTTTAGCATTATCTACCTATACATTAGCACTTTTTCTATTTCTTTTTTTGTACTTTTGATTTTTGGTTTTCCTACTAAGTTTTTATCTAACCTGTAGACTAAGTGGTGTAGCTTGTCTTCTCCAATCAAAGATCATAATGTTAAACTAACAAAAAAAATGTTTGTCTAAAATCTTTGATTTTCCACTAATTTAGGCACTATAGTTAGTTATAAGGTCAATGAACTTTATTTTCCATGTGTTGTGTCCAGATGTTTGTAGACATATCCTCTCTCCTTGTGCCTATTGTGAGCTTGGAAATAAAAAATCTTACATTTTTCATTCATGCTTAGATTAGAACCCAAGGTGTGCTAGTGTTTGCATATTTTCCCCTTGCACTTTGTGTGATCTTCGAGATCAAAAACACTTAGAATTAACATTTCCCTTTATAAGGCCTTCTTGTGGATTTTGTCACAGGCCAAAGGATGACCTCAACCATATTTTTTGGTGAGGTATATAAAGAGGGACAATGATAGTTGTACCTCAAAAAGGAACCATTTCCATGTTTGGAAGATCCCCGGGACTCTTGGTCCACCAAGACTTGTGAGGTGAAAGGATGAAGAGAGACCCTCCTAGTCTCGTGCATGTAGATGGTCCCTTAGTTCATGGATTCCCCTAGTGTGTTTGTGCATAGAATCCTAAGACATTTCAACCATCTTCTATTGTGGTGAAAAGGAAATTTCATCACCCCCTAAAGTTACTCACAAGTACCTTTGCGTATTGAGATATAATTAATATTAGGTGATTCCTTTGTCTTCCCTCAAAGTAAGAGATCTGATGCAACATGGAACTCTATAGTTATCCTTCATATCAATAGATGGTATTAACCTTTTTTTGTGTACCCACACTAGTAGTTGTAGAAGTTGATATTAATCCAACCTCACAAATCCCAATGAACACCTGCAAGTAAATAACCTGTCACTAAAGAAGATCAAGAGGCACAAGAATGGTGCTCTGCAAACATGAAGCAAAAATGCATTACCCGAGAAGATTAATAATTACAAAGTGATCAATCCTTAAGAAAGGAGATCAAAACCCTAAAGGTGAGAACCCTAGGAAGAGGATTAAATTAGCAAGTGACAAGTGTTAAGATCATAATGAACAAGATGACATGACTAATTTAATAATGCAAAATAAAGATTCCTAAGTTTAGCTTAAGTGAAATAAAGTAAAGGTGACTTAATTAATTAATCAATATGATTTAATTAATCAAGTAAACAACCTATTACTCTAACACCCCCCCTTAAGATTAACTTAGGGAGAAGCTAAAAAACTAAGGACAAATGCATGAAAGCAAAGATGGGTCCCGACAAACAAGGCCAGATGAGGTACCCATGTACAAATGTAAAAGATCTCTCACAATAGGAGAAAAGGAGAAAACCTTGTGGGAAAAACTCCTCTCCAAAAAAGAGAAATACAAGTGAAGGACTAAGAAGCCTCCAAACAAGAGTGAAGGACGAAGAAGCCTCTAATCAAGAAAAAATTGTTCCAAAAGATAGGAACAAAGGATGAACATGAAGAACACCACTAAAGCATGAAGAAGCTGCAAACACTATCGTAGAATGTCTACTGAAATGCTAAAAGAAAATCCCTCTCTAAAACAAATGATGATCAGGATCAAGAATATAAGAATCTGCATGAGTGCCCTCAATGACACTACTCGAATCCAATGGAAAACCAAGGAAAAACATTTGAAACTCAAAGATATAGATGGCACAAGTACCAATAGTCTGAAGAAATGATCAAGTGAAAATGGAAGGTCGCCTCCAGAAATAGGAATGCAAGAGTGTCCATATGGTAAGTGCTCCATCTCACTAAAATGCATGGGTAACCAATTGCTACATTTTCCTAGTACATAGGAACAAATAATGTATACATAGCTCACTCCAACATAAAACCAAAGAAGCATTAACACCAACAGTAGAAACCCCCCCATAATGTTGACAAAGGAGAGGTATGATAGGTACACTGAAACTGAATGCCTGAAAGTAGTGCATGAAGAGGAACCAAGAACATCTGAAGGTGCAATCATGAAAGTACAAGCAGATATAAAGGATGTGAAAACAAAATTCACATACGCATGAGAAAGGTATGAAGGAAAAATAAAGGCAAACATCAACCCCCATGGCACTTTATATCATAGTGTGAGTACAACAAGGCACAAAGTGATGTGCAAGAATCCCAATATTACACATACAAAGCTGAGGCACTTTATTTTAGTGCTTTTACAAATGATAAATACATGCAATGTGAGCCCATAAAGTCCAAAAAGGACTCTAGCTGAGAAGAAGGATTTCTAGAAAAAACCAAAAAACAATTCTAGAAACCACCTAGAATACTACGAAGAGCATGGAACAAACTTTATGATGATATCTCGTTTTCCCATTTTCTACATTGTATGCAAAAGTTATGTCGAAAACACTAAAGGCGACTCTAGAAAAGATGATCTGACTTTGACTAGATATAACAGGGACCTAAGAAAAAATTTCCAAAAAATACATACACCATTGGAAAGTGCTATGAGTCCTCTTTCTGATGATATCTTGTTTGCTCGATTTTGACACTGTGGGCAAAAGTTATGGTCTCTAGAAGAAAACAACTCTCAAAGGGCAAAAAACACAGTCTACGGCATTAAATTTGACAGCCATATGACCATCGCAGCAAAACTCCGAGCCTAAAATTGATGGCCAAATAGTCATTGTCGCATTTGCACAATTTGGATTATTGAAAAAAAAAATTGTTTTTAAAAAAAAAACAATAAAAAAATTTACAGTGATATTTAAAAAAAAAAAATTAATAAAATTTTTTTTTGGCTAGCCATAGGGCCACCGCCATTGGGCAGAGCCTGAGGGGACGCCATCCTGCCCAGTGTCAAGTAGCGGTACCCTTGTACCCACTAGAGGGGTGGGTCCAAGGGTCGCTCTGCCATTGGTAAGCGGCGGTAAGGTACCATCCCTAAATTTTTATTTTTATTTTTAAACAAATTTTTAAATGCAAAAAAACCTACGGCCCATTTTTTAAAAGGCCTAAAACTTTTTTGATTTGATATTTTTTTTCGAAAAAAAATATTTTAACAGGAAAAAAAATCAATTGATTTTTAAAAAAAAATTACCTCAAAATGCGTGTTGGGAGGTCGTATGGCCTCTCTGGCAATTTTTTTTGCCTTAGATGCCAACTACTCAGATTTCGATGATTTCAAAGTTGATGTTAGGGATTTTGGCTGCTGTGGATGCAATGGTGAGGTTAGTTTGGGCTCAAAATTCCTCAAAAAATCAGGCACCCCCTAGATCTAGCAAATAATTCCTTTCTTCAAACCCTCACAAATCTAACAAATGGAAGCCAAATTTGAAAAAACAAAGGTCAATCTTGACTATTTCGAAAGCTCTGGATTCAATAGAGAGATCTAATTTGATGTTGGATGCACTGGAAAATTGCTTCAAGGCAAGATCTCACAAAAAAGGAACAAGAAGCTTGTAGATCTAGACCTTCGATACCATGTAGAAGTTGATAATCCAACCTCACGGATCCTAATGAACACTTGCAAGTAAATAACCTATTAGTAAAGAAGATCAAGAGGCACAAGAATGGTGCTCTGCAAACATAAAGCAAAAATGCATTACCTGAGATGATTAATAATTACAAAGTGATCAATCCTTAAGAAAGGAGATCAAAACCCTAAAGTGAGAAGCCTAGAATGAGGATTAAATTAGCATGTGACAAGTGTCAAGATCATAATGAATGAGATGACATGACTAATTTAATAATGCAAAATAAATATTCCTAAGTTTAGCTTAAGTGAAATAAAGTAAAGGTGACTTAATTAATTAATCAATTTGATTTAATTAATCAAGTAAACAACCTATTACTTTAGCACAAGTGTCAAGATCATAATGAACGAGATGAAATGACTAATTTAATAATGCAAAATAAAGATTCCTAAGTTTAGCTTAAGTGAAATAAAGTAAAGGTGACTTAATTAATTAATCAATATGATTTAATTAATCAAGTAAGCAATCTATTACTCTAACATTAATCACACCCAATTGAATAATTTTAGGTAATTTTCTCATGTGCTTGGTGTGTTTACTTGTGTTAAACCAGTAAAATACAATCAGCCATAAATTTACCTTGAAAAATCAAGCCATCCATTGTGTTTTCTTGTGTGCTTAAATCTCTTTTCAAATCATAAAAAATAATCAAACTTTCCAAATTATCACTTTCAACCTATAGTTTAGTGCTTTCCCTATTTCAATGCCTATGCTCTACCTTTTAGTGTTTGTGATGTTTCAATGCTTATGCTCTATCGTTTATGCCATTTACTTTCAATGCTTAGCTTGATTCTTCAATTCCTACACCTATTAGTGCTTACACTTTGTCCTTTAGTTCCTATGCTTATCAATGTTTACACTATAAAATGACTACACCTTTCAACACTTTTGACTTATGTTTCAATTGTTGTGTTTTTTTACCAAAAATAAGCAATCGGGCTCTTCTATTCAAAATATTAGACCTTCTTCACTAGAATTTTAGCTTAGTTGACCTTAGACAGACTTAGAACACTCACAAAACCATCCCAATATCAAAAAACCATTTCCATTTCTCAAAACCAAAATCTTGTCCCCAATGTCACCCACATTAGCCATAGTTCATCCCAAATATTACCTTGCACCATTTGACTTAAATCCTCCACCACTTTTAGATTTATATCCTTGTCCACAAACCATAATCAAAATAATATCCTCTCAGAAACCCTCCATTCTTAATTTGGATGCAGAGTTCATTCAATAACCTTATTATACATCAAGGTAAGTGCAAGCTAATGGGTCCACATTTAGTAGAAGTGTAAGGCTTGATAAAAATACCAATAGGAATGGGTGTTCATTTCATAAAAAATGGGTACCCATTTAGGATTAGGCTCTCGAACATAAATTCTACCTATATTAAATGGGTACCCGTTTTGATTTTTAAAATAGGTACCCATTTTTGTTTACATCATATTTGTGCTCCTTTTTAGAATGGGTATGTGTTTTTGAGCATATACATGTTTCATAAAATTTTAAATGTGAAACCCACAATTTTTCTTTCTCTTTATTCTTGGAAACCCAACCCTCAACTTTGGACCTACAATTACAATGACATGAAGACAACAAGAGAAAATTTGACTTTAGGAATATGACACAACTTTGTTTCAAATTTTTTTGATGAAATTAAAACCCATTATAGATGATGATATATATTTTTCCAATATGTAATTTTTTAATGATTGGATTTTTTTATTATTATTTTTTAAGGAAACTAGTCCATAAACTTGAAATGTCATGCATTCGTATTTGTTTAATAACTTTTATTTTTTATTTTTTAAAATTATTTGTCATAAATATAGACATAATTATTTAAATAATGAAAAAATATTAGTTTATTATCAATTTAGCTCAATTTATGTTTCTTGTACATGAGGGGTTTATAAAAATAGCAATTAGTGCCAATAAAAAATAGTTTATATATATATAGATGGAAAAAAATATAAAAAAATTATCATCATCAAACTTCACTATAATACAAATATTTCCCTAAAATGAATTATAAAAAAACTTGTATTTAGGTCAAATCATGCAAGTCATATGTGTGCATGTTATGGCCCTAAAAAGGTGATTTTTATACATCCTATACAAAATTAACTTGTATCATCTTGATATTAGAATAAATTATATATTTGAAAACTATACTCAAAACCTTACATTAATATTACTATACTTTCTTAAGATTCTATGTATAAGGGTTTCAAATTTTTACTCTAAGTATGACAAACTTTGATTTTAAGGAAAACAATTTCATTTTTTGGCCAAAAAGTGAACCCAACTTCTTGCAATTACCCTTCATCTAGTCAAATTACCTCATTTAACAAAATACCAATCCTCAATATTGTCATTTTTTAATTGAATTCACCTCATTCCAAAAAAATTCCAATCTCCACTATTGTTACTTTGGTCTTCACCATACTCACCTTCCCCCATTTCAAACTTAGACTTCAATTTTTCACCAAAATCAATCCCTAATCTTTCATCCATTTATAATCATCCTACTTATATTTTCATTCTCAACTATCCTCACCCAAAAATTAAAACCATTATCCATTTACAATCCATACCAATCCAAAAAATTAATTTTCTTAGAGTCAAATCTAGATCTTTAATCCATTATCTCTAGCTTTCATTTTTCTTGAGAAATTACCTAACTCAAGTATTGTGTCAAGTTATACTTTATAAAATTTGGTAAATTAGCTTAGTGACTTTGACAAATCCTAAATTAGTGGACTCCAAAACCCCATTCCTATTTTCTCTTGGGAAATTTCTTATCCCAAGTAAGAAAGGGAAATCACTCTCCTATTTTTTCTTAGGAAATTTCCTATCCTAAGTAAGTAGGGATAAATCCTTTCATCACCTCCTAATCACAAAAATATCTAGATTTACTTGAACAAACTTTTATTTTTTTTTATCTAACATCATTCTCTTAGTCTTCCATAACTCATCTTTCAAACATCACCATCCAAAAATCAACCTTAATCAATAATATAAAACTTCCCATCCAAAATAAAAATAATCATCCCAAACATCTCAAATTCATCCACATTCACCATTTAAACTTAAGTCCAAATTATCACCTCTCATCTCAAAATTATTCTTTGAAACATAAACAAGAAAAGTTTCACCCATCCACCTCCCAAACATCATCATCTTCAATCAACCTTTTCATCCATTTCAATCTTAGTCCAAAAGTATAAAAAATCAAACCCAAATCTAAATCATCATCCCAAACATATTACTTGCATATAACTACACATATTATTTAGAAATAAACACCTAACTCCAAATCATCACTTTCATATTTCAAAAAAAAAAAAAACCTCCAAATCCAAATGATCATCCCATAATATTAACATAACCACACCCTCTCATTAGACATACAAACATTTAAGTCTAAACCACCCTCTATTCATATCCTATCACCTCACACATCACCTTAATAAAACACAAGTCACATCAACCAGCCTTCCATAATCCTCACCATATAAAACTAGGTATCACCTTTGTATGTCAATTACGATGTCACAAGCCAAGAAACTAATGGAGTCAAACCAATACACAATAAGTATTCCTAATGACATTTTTAACCCAAAAACCTAAGGTTAAATCACACATCAACCCCCTTTACTTGAAATACATGATGTAGATGAAACTCTTGTGGGTCCCAATAATAATTTTCACCAAGACTCGAATATATATCCCAATACTTAAAAGCAATGAGATTAGTATATCATCTCATCAAGGCGGATTTAGACAATTTCTTCTTATTACTAGCTCAATGTGGTGTAAAACTACCACCCAATTTTGACATAATATCCCAACTCAAAAGACAAGTTCATCCAACATCCACTACCACTTTGGATAGTCTATTAGAACCCCATCCATTCCAACCATTTAACAACCCTAACCTTTCACAAATAATAAAAGGTATTTCAAACCCCACATCAACCTACAACCATCTTCTAATCACATCCACATTTCACAACAAACCATACCTAATCATCTTCAAAAGTAAGTGTGAAAATACCTACAAGTTTTTTTCTCCCTAGTACACGTACTCTCACACTACAACTTCCCTAAAACCACTTATCATACTTGACTCACTAAAAATAATCAACACAAAATTTTATCCCTCCTTTTAGTATTTACACAATCACTTCCCCAAAATACCACATATCATACACAAACATCATACCAATACATCCAAACAACTTCTTCATACTAAGGTGTACAAAATTTACACTCTTCCACATCACACTATCAACAAACACCACCTCTTAACCAACACTACCTTAATTCACATAACACTTCCTACACATTACCACCATTCAACCACACAACCTACACAACCCACAATCCAAATCCCACAAACTATGTGTCCCATGAATTACATGAAACAAGAAAAATATAATTCAAACACAATATAAAAATAAAAACTATATATTTGAAGAATATTTCCCTACTCATTTGATATGTCTATCACTTTGGTCCTCTTCCCAAAACAAATTGAAATGCCTAAGTTTTGACAAATACAAGGGAAAGAGAGATCTATGGATCACATCAAAAATACTACATACCTTTCCAAGAAGTCACCTATAGTGACACATATCTTATGCAAATTTTCCCTTGAATCTTAGGAGTCCAAGCTTTGGAATGGCTTGTCCATATTAAAAAAAGACTCTATCATGAAATTCAAAGATCTAGTTGAGAAATTTTCTACACATTTCTCTTATAACATTGAACTTGAAATTCCTAAGTTAAAAATATGCAATAAAAAACAAAAATGGTGAAATATTTTCCTCATTGAAATAATAGATACATCTTGATACTATATTTCCATGGCCTATTCCTGAAATGCAACTATTGAACATACTTGTCCAAAACCTAAATCACGAAATGGGTTTTCATTTGTACGTTCAATTTATGAATTCCTTTTATGAGATAATATAAAAATGGGAAATCATCAAAAACTCCCTCATTACATAGGGTTAGTTAAGATATATAATTAATTCAAAGAAAAAATATAGTCATTGATGGTGGCATTGACACAAAGCATATCCAAATTATCCAAACATTAGCATCATCTTCTTAAAATAATAAGAATATCCAAGACATCCAAAATAAAATTTCCATTTGAAAAAGACATCCTAAAAAAGAAAATAATAAAAAAATCAAATACACTCCATTGAGGGAACCCATGGAGGTGGTTTTCCAAAAACTAGTCGAGGAAAACTTGATCAAATTACCTATGATAAGACCATTTTATCAAAACCAACCAAAAATCACTTGGATAAGGATAAAAAGTATCATGGATGCAATCAATTAAAAGGACATAAAACATCTAATCGCATGAAACTTAAGAACTGCATTCAAGCTCTCATAGATCATGGTGACATCAAAGTAGAAGGCCACCAAACCAATTATTCAAACAAGAAATTTGGTATGTATAGAAATTATTTTCCTAAACAAGATGAAGGAATGCATCCATGTCTAACAAGGGAACACCACTCATAAAACCATACCAATAACATCCATGCCTCGACATCATATGATTCCATAATTGGTCAAATCAAGGAAAATCATTCCCCAAGTACCAACTATAACTATAAAAGGTACTAATTATGTTGTTACCACATACCATAGCTGAGTGATCATCCAAGGAGCTTAACCCTCCTCTCAACCATCAAATCAATGCAATATCCTCAATCACCTTGGTAAAAACCCAATACAGATATCCATCATTGAGCTACTTAAAACCTTTGTTTCATAAGAGTCATGTCCGAAATGGAATTAATATTGAACAATTTCAAGCCATGATATGAAACCTTTCTTCACCACAACACATCATAGTCACTAAAAAGGGCCTACCTTCCACTGAACCATCCTACAATAAATAAATCCATAGAAAATCCCTTATCCATAAGTGTAAAATCAAATGAGTCCTCATAGATGCTTGATTGAGCTTAAATTTATGCACTCTCAAATTAATAAGAAAATTGGGATATTGTAATAAAGTCATAAATCACCAAAATAAAAGAATGGGAGGGAATCATCAAGTTTCTTATACAAGTTGGGTTGGCTACCATGGAAACTATATATCAAATCTTAGACCTTGATCTCTCATATAACTTTCTTCTCAATCAACCATGGATACATTACGTGCAAGTTGTTCCCTCTACATATCACCAATACATAAAATTTCCACACAATGGCATAGAAATAACTATTCTTTCCAACTCACAACCCTTCCAATATTTCATATTATTTAAATGAAGCTATAATCATTCTCATCACTACCCTACCAATGATAAAACACCACCATAATTATCTGATACCAATGTATCTTCACTTACATCCCCCTCCACCTCTCACATTTTGATCTTGAAGGTCAAGGCTAAATTCATCAATAAGGGGAGTGGAGAGTATGAACTACATGACTCATTCTTTGTAGGAATTTTCCACTCTCACATAAATCACATGACCAACCTCAACCTCTACATTCAACATCCATATTAACAATGACATGTGAGTCGAGTACATTCAAGTTTTAGGGATTTTTAGATGAGCATACTATTGAGGGTGATATAACATCATGGAAATTTATAAGGATGAGGAGGAACAAATCTCTTCTTTACCTACATGTATGTGAAGGGTCTCCATATTTTAAAAATCATGGGATATAAAGGAAAAGGCCTTGGAATACATGAATAAGGAATTATATAACATCTAAGTTTCCAAATTTAAAAATCCTACTCATCAAAGGATTTGAAATGGATCCTCCAAAACTATACCCTTAGAACATAAATTCATCCCAACTTAAGTGGCTAATTTTTTTTCTTGTTTTTTATAGCACCAATGAGGGCACCCATGAGGAATCCTTCAAACACATTATTGAATTATTCCAAGTCAAAAAAAATTTAACCATTTCACTTAGCACATCTACTCCACCTCATGATCCCCTTCTAGCACAAAATCCAAGCATCCCTCCCTCCCCCATCCCCCTCATAATTAACTGAATGTATTTCTCCCAAAAAATATGTCTCCTTCATCTACCATATCTCTTACCCCTCTAACCAATTGCATCATCCTACCCCCAATCAAGATCAATAGAAGCACATATCCTTGAATTCCTCCAAAAATTCTACTTCCATCAACTCATCCATAAATCATTCATCATCACATGCACACATACCATTTCTTGTGGAAGTAGTTTAATACCAAAATCAAAATGCATAAAGCTATAAACCCAGAAAAATCCAAGGATTGTCATGTCCAATTAAAAAAAAAATGATAAAATAAAGAAAAATATGATCCCAAAACAAGCTAACTCTATAAGGTCACAAAGGCCCATGAAGAAAAAATCAAAAATAAAAACCATGTGGATTCCCAAACAAATATAAAACGAAATGCACCCCAAAATATAATTCACATTAGCATCCAAATTTGATACTTTGAAAGCTTCCTTCATTCAAAATTCCTCTAGTCTAATATTCATTCTATCATTTTCCAAAATCCATTTTAATCCCCTATGTCCCAAAATCCACCACCACTCCATCTCAACCCCAAAATTCAAAATCCACTCCACCACCCGTCAAGGTGTGTACCAATTGCAATCTTGACAATATTTGTATCCACTCATCCAAATTGTGCCCTATGTTCCATGCACCATCCAACATCCATCATACAAGAATTTATATAGCTCCATATCTTCCTACACCTTCCCACCCATTTCACTCCCATTACTATTATTTTACTAAGATATCTACCATCCATGGAAATAAAACATTTAAGTCCTCCCCCCATATCCCCATCACCTATCCACTATTATCCCAATCTCCTTATTTCTATCCCCAATCCCATCAACCTTCACCCATATTAAGTTCTTTTCAACGTCATCATGGATCAAGAGAATATCAACTTGCTATGTTACAAGGTCAACAATGAGAAGAAATTAAAAACACCATTCATCTCAAGAAGTTTTATGCTTAATCCACATAATATCTCCAAAAATAAAAAAATAAAATAATCAAAATAGTAAAGAGAAATAATGCTTCCAAAGGTGAAAACCACTTCAGTGACACCTTGGGAGAGTACCATGGTGAAAACCTATTTATAGGCACCATGTGTAATAGTCTAATTCCACCATCTATCAGGATATCATACACACTATTCACAAGAATCTTATCTTTTCTTTTGAAACCATTATTTTCATGCTTCCATAACAATATGAGCATAATATAGTTATTCATTAACCTACCATATATACCATACCACTTTTAGAATATAGCCACAATATCTATAGACCTATCATGACTTGGTTTTGTATGAATTAATGCCATAGTCCATCACATCCTATAATAATTTATCACACCTACCAATCTCTCACTTATTTATCTACTATCCTCCAATATCTATTGGTGTACAGACAAGTGCTAAAATCTAGTTTATGGATTGGATCTTATCACATACCCCACATTTGTTGGGTTTAAATTTATAGAAAATGGTTTCATACACTATAAATTTCATCCTATAGTGTATCCCATCACACTGTATCCCATAATAATGAGCTTTTTTATAATTGACCACAAGCATAACTACAAGCTATCTTGTACATTCAACATAGTGCAACATTGAAAAACACACATAGGTCCAACTTCAAAACAAAAAAATGTCACTATGGTTATTTACCACTACCCTCATCTACATCTCAATTGTTCCTTTTAGGATGCATCATTCCCATATCAATCATAATCTAATTCTATATAATGTATCCTTATTTGGAAAGAGAAATTATAGATGTATGGCTTGTTTTTCAATTGGTCCTTTGTTTTGATTTATTTTTTAACCCACACTATGCCTACTCAAGTGCACCTAGATCTTCAAGATTATATCTTGGTGTTTTTTTATTGGTATATAATGAGGCATAGTCTTTTTCTTGTGGTTTTTTTTGGTTTTCTATTTATATGACCCACCAAGGATGGTTTTAACCTTTTGTGTATAGGGACTTATTTATGTATGATGGTTTTTCTTTGCATAGACCCACTAAAGACATTCCAATGCCTTGAGTGCACAAGGACTTCCTTATGCTTAAATTTATTTCCTCACATGATTATCCAAGGTTATATCATGGCTTGTGTGTACTAGGAAAACCTTCTAGTTGAGAGTCAAGTCTATGCAAAGCTTATCTAAATGTCACCTTGGTTTTTATACCTTGGTGCATAACATCCTTTGGTATATCAAAACTTAGGATTTTTCTCCACATACTAGCATAATAAACCCCCTACCTATCTCTATATTCCCCCCATCCATCCCTCATCCTAGCCAAAATATTATAACCACCATCCCTACAATTGGGACAACCTAACACCTTTCTTAATTCTTCATATTTATTCACTCTGCTTGTATAATCCATCGTAATATCTAATCCCACCATCCTAATAGTTATTCCCACCCCATTCGAACATCTATTTCCCCATTCTAACATCCATTTCTTCCCCCATCCTATTCCCTTCTTACGTTTTATCATGACTTGAAAATATATAATACAATTTAAAGTTTGCTAGTTCCATCTGCTACATCCATGAGCATCCTACACATCCTACATCCAACCATAGTCATAATCATATCAAATCATAATAAATGCATTCATATAGAATCTATTATCACATCCACAACATTATAATAAAACTATCCATATAACAAAATCATCATCATATTTATGGTATAATCTATTTAGAATCCATTGTAACCATAAATAATTGCATATTCATCCATCATAAGCATTGCATGAAATATATCCATAATCATAACCACATAAAATACCAGTCACATCTTAAGAACATCCATATCAAAATCATAATGCATAAATCATAAACCATTGAATCCATAACATAATAACATAAAACAATATTCCATCTCATAAATCATAAAAATTCATCATAATCATATAGAAATAATACATCATCCATCATATCCATCCATAAAAATCACATATAATCCATAAAAAATGTAGCATAAATATGATCCATCACTTAAACATCATAATATATATCATAACATCCATCATAAAATAACCTCATGCATCACATCATAATCATAATAAAATAGAACATCATCATATGATAGCTAACAAAAGAATCATCTCATCTCATATATACATAAAGAATGAAAAATAAATCCATGGTAAAAGTGCATGTCATCAATAAATATTTGTACAAGGCTCTAAGAGCATCAATTTATACAAATGTTAAGAATATTCCTAAAGGCATATATACAATCTATACAAAAATTCTAACTCGAGCTACCCCACTAAAGGCCCTGGTGGCCCATGTTGATCAAATGAATAGATCTCATTAAGACCAAATATCCTAATTGTCTCTACTCTAGTGCCCTCTAATCTACTATCACTACGCCTTATACAAAGACCAATAGTATTGTGCCTCTTATAGTACTTTCATCATATCTCTCTAGGCTTGACTCGCCTCCATCAAAGCCTATGCCATCCCCTATCCTCCCACCATCCCCCTAGACAATTCTCTCTCCTACCTCAATCTCACCACCTCTACATCCACTCTCTAATATTGTATGCAAGCTACATCTCACTCTATGATGGTCATATATCTCTCTACAACACATAGAATATTATGGACCTTCACCATCCCCTCTTCCTTGCCCCATCCTATGTACTTGTACTTGTAATTTTTCTTCTCTATGTGTACAGTAGTCAATAAGACTTGAACAATATCCAACTCTATCTACAAACTAATGCAATCTATAGTAATATCATCCCTCTCCACTCATGCTTGATCTCTCTCCTCCTAGCATTATTGTAGGTTAGACATGAGCATGTGTAATAATATTTACATATCATTATTTTCATCCTCCTCTCCTCCCTTCTCTCCTCTTGCCTCTTCTCATCCCTCCTCTTCCTCCCTTCCTACATTCCCCTCCATAGGGTATTCCCCACTCTCCTATAGCCCTTGTTGGCTCTGTCATATATGCTTTCTATCTCCTCTTCCACCCTCGATCCCCTCCCTCATCCCATCTCCTCTTGCTACTTACCCCTCAAGAATAGTTACACACACTAGCCTATGAATCTCCAACCACACATCATAATATGTTATCATCATGTGACAACTATCTGAGACCTCTGTACCCACAATATTGTTGGTACATTATGTCAATTCAATCTAACCACATACCCATCCACTAGCATCCCCCATGGCTTGATATTTTACATGCCCTGATGAAACACTACCTCATGTATTAGCCATGTCTAAGCTAGTCCAAATGGAATATACTACTTAATGATATCAATAGTCCGACCCACCAGGTAGTGTATTTTTTGTGTATATGAGATTATCATTTAGGCCGCATAGTCCCTCCATTGCCTTTGCACTGCTATAACAATATCGTCTATAAGTGTCCTCCAATATGCAAGTCTCATTCACTTATAGTGAATCCCTTCAACATACTAATGTGCATATGTTTTCCCCACACACTTTTATTTTCTATTACTGCTCATAGAACCACTACATGCTACCACACCCAAACATGCAACAATATGATTCCAAATCCCAAACTTTCCCCATTCCTATACACAACCTTTTGTATGTCTTTGTATATTTTAGCAAGCACAAAAGATCCCCAAGAATAAACCACTATGTCATAAAGCATCCTCTTTAGGGCTTAGGCCCAGCCAATGGGAACCTATGTGACCTCATCTAATGAACTAGTAGACCCCCCATTGACCTAGCAATAAACATGAGTAAAGGTGGTAGTTTGGATATACCAATTGTAAACTCCATCTCTATATCATGCATTGATAACTCATCTATAAGGAAGATCCTCTTGAGGTATAACTCCCCAATCATTAGATTATACTATACTAACTCACGGCCAATCAAATTTTGCAAGATCCTCCAAATTTCCTCTAAAGTGATGGTGATCTCCCCCATTTGCAACAAGAATGCATTCCACGTACTCTATCACCTCTCTATGAGGGTCATCATCATGGATTGATGTGCTCTGATATTTGGCATGAACATAATATCAAAATATCCCATCAACTCTAGGAAATACTAGTCCATGTCTGTAAGTTATGTCAGAAGCCTAATAGTTGGTAATCTCCTCTTCTATGATTACAAGGGAGGTAGATGAAAAAGTCATCAATTTTTTTCTAAAATCAAATCTAAGTTTATATATCCTAAACCATGTAGGAGTTATTGTATGAAAGCACCACTTTGTCTACACAAGCGCTACCCATTGTAAGTGTTATTTTGTGCAAGTGGTCTATCTATTGCAAGCACTATTTTTCCTAACACATGTTATTCTATGCACATGTGAGCCTGTTTCCTATGGAAGCAACCTTCCTCAACACAAGTTCTACTTTGTGCAAGAACATTTTCTCTCATGCAATCCAATATTTCACTCTACAAGTGTGACTTTGCTATACAAGTTAACTTTCACTATAGAAGTGTTGATCCTAGTCATGTAAGTTCTAATCTCAATACATAATTGATCATTTTGTAGATTAGAACCTACACTTTTCCCTAATTCTAGCTTTACTTATTTCTCCCTAAGCTACCCCTAGAGACCTAAGGTTAGAAAAATATTGATGCCCCTAAGCCCTTTGGGCACTGAGACTAATGGAATCACTTTGTACAACATGTGTATGTTGAGGATTATGCACCATGGTAATTGAGATCTACTACACAAACATGTTTATCTTCTCTCCTGGAATCTTTGAATGTTTATCATGGCACCCCTAAGACAATTTATTATACCCCATTCAGATGTCTAGGCCTTAAATTTTTCATAATTTTCACCTTTTCTTCTACTATTTTTCCTTTTTTCATTCTTTTCCTCCATTCCCTCCTATTTATCTTTTTTTTCCATCCTTCATCCATTTCTAGCCTTTGACTCTTATTTTTGAGAGATCACATAGAAGCTCCTTTTCCAAGCAACCTATTGAGGGGGCACCATTCCTCCACAATCCTTCCAATTGACCAAGGCATATTTATTCTTCTTTGACATTTCATGTGCTTCTATTATTCATGATTTCGTATCAAAGAGGAGAAAAATGTAAACACCCCAAAATCAAATTCACATCATATAATTAATTAAATCAATATTTAATTAATTATTCTTCACAATTCACCTTCTTTTCATATTTCCTCCAATTAATTATTCTCAATTCTCATGATTAATTAAATTATATTTTATTAATTTGTTTTTCCTTTTTCTTCTAAGGTTGATTAATTTAATTAATTCAACCATAGCCCCAACTCGATAGTTATTCTAATCTCATCTAATTAATTAATTAATCCTCCTTCACTTATGTTATGAGTGTTATCTTGCTTCACATGTGCAAGCATGCATAGTAGTCTAATTATTCTATGCATCATTCCCTCATAAATCCACCTGTGACAAATGGTACTTGGAGATATGGCTAAACATGAAGCAATCTTCATCTTTCCAATAAAACCTAATTTTAAATTCCTCACCTCCCTTGGAGTAGGAAAAATTCAATATTGCCTCTTTTGGAAATCCTAC
Organism: Sequoia sempervirens; assembly: GCA_007258455.2. NCBI lineage: Eukaryota > Viridiplantae > Streptophyta > Pinopsida > Cupressales > Cupressaceae > Sequoia > Sequoia sempervirens. The sequence continues at coordinate 115,041,472 of VDFB02000008.1, read as the reverse complement.
CAGAATGTCCCTTTTCCTTGTCCAATTTCCATCATTGTCCTTCCTTTCCATCTAACTCTCTCTTGACACCCATACAATCCCTTTTACTTGAGATCTTGCATCAATCATGAGCCCTTGATCTGTAAGGCCCTACTATTAGTGCTTATTTAAAAATCTTGTGTTTCTTTTAGTAAGTGTCATTATTATTAGTCGAGTTAGATTGATGAATCATACGAACTTGATCTAATACAAACCATGTGATATATGATTTTGGCAATGTTCAGATTATGGTGTATGTTGTGTGGACAATGTAGTTAGAACATGAATAATGTAAATAGATTTAATCAATGTATTGATGTATGGAAGCAAGCATGGGAATAGTTGCTCAATAGAAACCGGGTACATCTATTAGCTTATATTATGGGGATAAGAGGGCAATGGAGGGCCAAGGCTAATTTTGAGTTATGGAGTCCAAACATAGTTAGATAGTTTGCATTCTTCTCCTTCATTCACTTTTTAATTATCTTCAATATCTTGAATTATAAAGTGAGAATGAGAATAAGGTTCTACTTAATTTGTTTAGAGGCAGCACAATTCAAGTTTGCATTGCTAAGTCATAGTATAATATATTATTGATCTTATCCTCATACATACATTTGACACACGATCTTATTGAATCATCCTTCAAAACTTTTCTAATATTTAATTATATTGTTTTAATTAGAGATTGACCAAATTACTTAATGGTCCTCAAAAGAGAAGAGCCAAAATCAAATGTATTTGATTATCTTTAAATGCTTTTTTTTTTAATGTCATGCATCTCATTCACACACAAGAACAAAGAGTATTAAATTAGTTATCCTGCCAAACAAGATTCTTGGAGCTTGAACGTCTGAAGTGGAGTAAACTATCAGTTGCAGACTTAAGTTTCACATATTCAAAAACTATTGCATAGATGCGGACCATTTAATAACTATCCTGAAACTGTAAGTCATGGCAACGAAAATTGTGGGAATTAGTAATCATAAGCGCCATGCATTAAGTCACGAAGTGAATGAAAGATCGGTGGCCTCCACATTGACCAGTTCAACTAAAACTGACTCCACATCGACCAGTTCAACTAAATCTGCCTCCCACGAACTCAATGGTGGATTCATCTAGGCGATACTAATTAAACGGGGGGGAATCTAGAAAAGGGATTGGAGCCCAATTAGATGGGGCAACCGTAGCAGATTTTTTATTTGCCTTGGAAGAATGGTAATGAGGAAATGGACGATTTAGGTTTCTGGAGATAAAGAGCGTGCAATATATAGTTTCCTTGTTCACGTCTTAGTAAAACAGAAATGGGAAAAGAGTTTGAATACACCCCTTTCAGAGAAGGAAAAATGAGTTCGCATAGCTCCACGGGTAGCAATCCATTTGTATGTGGTGTGGCCAAAGTATGAGATAAGTATCTTGCAAAAAAATGCTACCTATTCGAATGTTTCTGCTGCCATTTTCTTGGATTTTCTAGAAACTATGCCATCGTCCAGTAGACTTGTCCATGATCAGCTTTACAAAGCCATTGACTATTATCTTAAGGTACGTTTCACTAGACTTTCTTTAAGTTGATGTTTTAAGTTTTACCTATGTTCTTTGATGAAGCTAGATTATGAGAAAATAATGTAGAAATAAGAGTGATCTCATTGTGTTTTTGTGTTCTACAAAGTTTCTAGAAAACAACAAAACCAAAGAAATGAATCTACATAAAGCAAGCAGTTGCATTTCTTCTAGCTGAATTAACATTCCTTCATCTTCCTCACTCGTATCTTAATGTAACATAGCTGTTCAGGGATAACTAATAACATAGACATCTTGTAACATACGTATAATGGTATATCCTCTTCAATAGTAATATTTTGCATAATATAACTCTGCAGTCAGTTCTACTGCTCACGCGTTCTCTTTTCTGCACACTACAATTTGATGTTCACATTTTATAATTCTCCAGTACACTTTCATTCATAGCACATCTGAATTCATTTTGGGTGGGTTGTCCCGAAGGCAGACATTGGCTTTGAATTGGTGGGCATCAAAACTCACCACATTGCACTGATATTGGATCTTCTCATCAAATCCTTCTCTGTATTTTGTATGCCCACTCATATGAGATCTGATTTTAAGGAGCTTGATCTCAAAATTTGTGACCCTCTTCCTACCTGCCTTTACAATTTGAATTAAAACAAAAAAAAAATGCTCATCGTTGACATTATACCTGTAAATTGCAATTTCATGAAAGTTTCATAAATCCTTTTTCACCAAATCCATTTTGAATATATATGTAAGCGACAGAGATCAGTAGTTGCAGCCAAATCCAAAAAGCCAAAAAAAAAAAAGAAGACTGAAAGTAATAAACTATAAATGTAAATTTGCTGATTGATAAGCAATCTTTCAAATGGAACATGTGCAAAGTGTAAATTAGACTACTTGATGTTGAATGGACCAGCAAAGTCTATTAAGAAGCAGCTGTTTGAATAATCGTTAAGATTGCATAAGAAAAATGAAAAGATGAAGGGAAGATTTCTATTTTCATTAGAACACTTGGTGCCTTTGTATTTAGCCAAAATTAACCTAGGAGTTGCATGGGTTGCTGTTGGGGTCTAGCCTCCATTAACAGCAGAGATGAAACCTATTCGTTTATATTGATAGTGGTCTACCAGTAGTGGATTTTGGCTTAGATTTTATCTTTGTCCTTTTTGAATGGGTAATAAAATTTTAGTATTACGAATATTTTTGTTCTACAAGAATACTTCTCTAAAATTTGCTGCACTTATGAATACATGAGGGATTTCCCGATTTCAGTTTCCCAAAATATATTGAGAATAGGTTCAACCAAATTGGACCCAACTGCTAAAGCTTTACCCATCTAAGCAAAGACCCAATTTATGAAAAAAGCAAAGCAAAACAAAAAAATTCTACAACCCTCAAAGTTTGTAACCATTATATGAACAAATATAAAATCTATTCAGCACCAAATCCTGTACAGAAATATGTGTCATACAATCTATTATATAGTTCACTCCGCGTGCTCCAAAATAGGATTGGAACACGGTATGGACATCCATCAAAGAATAATGGAATTGCATGTTTGTGTGTCCAGGCTCGGGCAGTATCTTCATAACGAGCTCTGTCGCTCTTGTAAATATAAGCAATCTCAGGCACTAGA